>JBBYHQ010325442.1:0-15015 GCA_038382645.1 Spergularia azorica
GAAGCAAGTCCAGCACCATTGGTGATGACCCACCCAAGAGCAAAACTGGCGAAGAAAGAGTCCTGCAATCATTAAAACCAAACAGCATGTTAAACCCTTTTCACTATAAAAGTATATAAGATCATGTATAACACATTTTACACACCTGACAAAATATGCTAAATACTACAGATCAGAAGACATATCTACCATTTAGTTCACGAAATCAATGGCTCAAATAACACAATAGAGAGAAATGGGGGAAGAGAAACACAGCCAGAAACGCAACAACTCCTAAGAGATTTAAATTAAAAGAATTTGCAACAACAGGAATGGGTTTTTTTCACTCCAAATAACCATGCCAAAATCTCTAGATCACATAAACCACCAAGATCACAATTTTAATAGCAGCAATTTGAGGGTTACATGGCTTATATCATCAACTGAACAGATATAATAGCCCAAACTAGGAGCTATAAACGAGAATAGGACATCAATAAGCAGAACTAAGAACATGCAACTAAGAGAACTCAGCCATACTTGACTTAACAAACACCAATCATAGGCATAGAACAGGCAAGGTGTGACCAGATGGTAAAAAAAGTGCAACAGAATCTTGAACGAAAAATTAAGAGAAAATATGTACCTCCATCTTTCCGGTCAAGATCACAGGCTTAACGGAGTCGTACAGTCCAAAGTACAGACCACGGTAGACAATGATACCAACACATGAGATGTTGAACCCACGGTACAATCCAGCAAGACCATCAGTTGCCCATGTCTTACGGTAGACATCAACAAGACCGTTGAATTGCCTCTCTCCTCCCTTCTTGGCAGCCTTGGAATCATTGGCAAGACGGGTACGGGCATAATCAAGTGAGTACACAAAGAACAAAGATGAAGCACCAGCAGCACCACCAGATGCCAAGTTACCGGCAAACCACTTCCAGTAACCGTCCTTGTCCTTTTTGAAGTTGAACATTCTCTTGAAGTAATCCTTGAAAGCAAAGTTCAAGGCCTGGCAGAAAATTAAACAGTAGTGTTAGATGCATACACTGGTGACATAACCTTAATCAGTACACAAATATCAAAAGAAACATGTTACCCAACATACCTGAGTGGGGAAGTATCTGATGACATTAGCAGTGTTTCCTCTCCACAAGGCGACCATACCTTCATCAGCCATTGTTCTCTTGAAGCAGTCACCAATACCCTTGTAGGGCTCATTAAGACGACCAGCCTTAAGCATCTCATCTTGGTTCTGGATCAACAGCTTCACACGCTCAATGGGGGCAGCAGCGGTTTTAGAGACAGCAGCAGAAACTCCTCCCATAAGGAAATCAATGAAAAATGCACCAGCACCCTTCTCTTGTGGAGCATGAGCAACAACAGGTGAGTACATGTTGTTAACAAATGACAAATCTTGGGTGGCATGGGTGGGGAACTGCAGAGCAGCGTTTGTGTAGTTTCCGAAGGTACGCCTTTGATGCACAGCTGGGTTCTGCAATGCCCCAAAACGAGGTTGTGTCAACTGAGACAAGCCATTAGGGACGTAAAGTTGGCCAGCTGTTTTCTTGTTCATCTCCATCGCTACTAATATCCTGAAAATGACCAATGCCAATATTAATACCACAGCCACAATGCATTAACAACCAACAACAGAACAGTACAACTGCATTTCGGGAAAAACAAAAACAGAGGCTACTGTAATGTAAACAGAACTGTATCAGATGAAGATCAGGTAGCAATTCTCCAGATAAACAGTCGGAATCACAACAGAAGCACAACATCCAACACATTTGTTCAAAACAACATCAATACATGTTTGTCAATTTCACCTACAGCAATATACTTCCCACTCATTTACAAATGCACTAAAAAAACCAACAACAAAACAGTACAGCAGCAATCGGAACAAAATCAAAAACCAGAAACAAGGCTTATTCATTCATTGATAAACAGACCAAAAATATTATCAGATGCTGCTCAAAAAACAATTTTCCAAATATACATTTTAAGACCACATCAAAAGCAAAGCCATTAAAACATTTGTTCAAATCAACATCAATGTATGTGTATCGATTTCTCCTACAGCAATACATCTACAGTCACAAGGCACAACGAACAGAACATTCAACGAAATCGAAGAGTAAAAGTTTGCACGAATATTACGCTAGATGATTTAAAACAGTACACATCGCGTGGTGCAAGAGTGAAAGACAAATAACAAATCAGTCTAATACCTAACAAATTAATAAGCCCGACCTTACACAAATACAAGGCTACCGAGAACCTAAAATTCGATAACAAATCTACCTTTGACACAACATCCGGACTCCATATATCACAACTAAAACAACAAGTGACAGACAACTACCCAGAGATACCAAATGTTACAATTGACACATCAAATGACGACTAACGTTACGATTCACACAACAAGTGACGACTAATTTCGACAGACTCCAAATATTACGATGCCAGATGACGTCTAATACCGAAGGATTACCCAATGTTACAACATAAACACTAAAACATATACTGAAAGGTGTATCTTAAGCTACACGATTCAAAAAAACAATCGATTATATATGACAAAACAAACTAAAATACGTCGTACGCAGAATACGAATCCAACCGCATACAAAATTACATCATATAATCCAGATTCCAGATTAATCCAGATTCCGTACTAACACTGCAACACAGCAGATCTGCATTTAAAAAATGCGATTCAATTGAAACGTAACACATACGATTCAATCTACGAAATCAGATCTAGCGTTCTCAATCAGATCCAAAACCAAAAAAAATCAAATCATTCAAATCATATACAAAACATCAGATCTACACATCTAAATCCTAAAAATAACAATCAGATCCAAAAAAACATGAAAATGTACGATAAAAATAAAATTAAACCTAACATAATCAGATCATTTTCAAGCAAAATGAAAAAAAAAAAAAAACATGAAAATTACCGATCTAAAACGAGACGAAATGAGAAATGAAAAAACAAGGAAATGAGGAAATGAAATGGTGGCGTAAATAAGAAGCGATGAGAGATGAGAGAAAGAGGGGGAGGAGAGAGGAACCTGGAGAAGCCGGAGAAAGCGCAGCGAAATGGAGGAGAGAGAAAGTAGGAAGAGGAAGCAGCGGAATGCCAAACAAACAAATGAAGGTGAAAGGGTTTTTCAGACTACCGACTTCACTCTTCCTTTTATACTACTTCCTTTGTTTCTTCTTCTTCACTACTCTTTCACACTGATATTTTTTTTAATATTATTATTGGGCCAGCACTTTTGTTGTGGGCCCAATATGAGCCCTAGTGTGATTTTTAGCCGTTGGGTGGGTTGATCCGACGGTTGGTGTGGGTTTGGATTAATGCATGTGATTATGAACGTAATTATTTGATTTGATTAGGTAAAAATGGAGAATAATTAAGGGGGGTGGACCGGTGGTGGCTTAGAAATGAAGGGGATCTTTGGTGAGTTGAAATGGTGGTGGGTCGTATAATTTGAGAGGTGGACAATTTTTCCAAGAAATTGGCTTTGGGCCCTATATGAGTATCAAAAGCTCAGTTTTACACCACACTTGTGGTATCGTGAGTTTTATCGGCCTCAACCGCTCTAATTTAACTACACCGTACATAAGAACAGATCGATTAGAATCGTTTGATAATTAACTTTAACTTAGTGAATTGACACCAACAACTAAATTACTTTTATGCCACGCGAGGTGTATATGCAGTGTGAGTTTAACTTAAAATTTGCGGTGTAAGTTTAACTTAAAATTTGCTTTTTTTTTTTTTTTTTTTTTTTTTTTTTTTTTTTTTTTTTTTTGTACTGACTTAAAATCTACATTGTAATAAGTCACTTCTCGGTTTCGTATGTGAATTATGTCCAAAATTCTCAACAAGAAAAGTAATAATTGGACGTCAATTGGCATGTGCAAGTATGCAACACATTGACCTCATACATCACAACTGTGCATTTGACCTCTGTTATCATGTTGTAGTCATATACTACTTGTAATTTGTATGACTGAAAAAACAAATCAATCCTAAGGCATTTCATCACGTGGTTCGAGGAATTTTTGGATCTACGTGATGGGAACGCAAACGTGACAAGTAAATACCGTCCATTGTGCGAAACTCCATCAATTGTGGATTGATGGCTTCAAGTTGAAGCATGAATTAGTAGTATGATTGTTGGATCTATCAACGGCTCATCGCAACCAATTTGCCTAAATTTGCCCAGCTAGGCAAATTGATTGCGATAAGCCGTTAACCAATATGTACACCGATAATATTTAACTATTGCTACTATCGAATCACACGAGTTTCAGTTTAATAAACACGGTACTCGTAATCAGGTGTTAAGACTCATCTACCATTACAATTTCGTGACATATATAGAATGAATGAGAATAGATGGTTTAGGTAAAAGTCGGCACAATCTTTGATTTTTCTCATTTGTTCAACAGGTTGACGGCCATTCTAAGTCCAAATGTTGCTGCTTTTGACATGCTTAAGTTTGTAGGTCTGCTAATCTTTCACCGTCCAGCTTCAACTTCCCTGCACGTTCTTGAGAAAACTTAAAGGGTAATAAAGAACTCAAAACCAACTTCCGAAAGAATCAACCCGAAATGGGAATTCACGATGTCGAAGATTATCAAGGCGTACGCACTCTTACCCCTAAAGGCGTTCTTTTAAGTACCTAAAAAGGCCTTGGAAGGCAAATGCAGAGGTCATATTAGAAAGAAGATAATATTAGTAGCTTTCCGAAAGAGGTTGCTCCAACATGACGTAGAATGAGTAGTGTAAGCCCTGTAGAACGTCGGAAAGCCAAGGACAGATTATATGCTAAAGTATTTTAAGAAACCATGCCATATGAAGCAGTCAAACAAATAACAAATGCAAATGCCGTTTCATACAACATCACATCCAGAAGCTGCATGCTGTCAGTTGCATAAAATGCTTAGTAAACCACATATAGTCAACTTATCGAACCAGGCATACCTGCGTAAGCGCACGCACGCACTGATATATTATAATGCCGAGGAGCTTTCAAACCTTATTGGGAGTGCTCTGAATCAAAACTGTTCCTAGACATTCTGAAATGCACTGCAGGGAAGTGATAAATAACAAAAAAAAAAAACTTGCAGCAAAGGAGGGGTGTATCACCAAGAAAACGAAAAATTTGCGCTTGAAGAATATTAAAAAACTATGCAATATGAAGCAATGAAGCAGTCAAACAATTTAGACAACAGCGCATCCAGAAGGTTCATGCTGTCAGCCTGTCAGGTGCATAAAAGTGCTAAGTAAACCGCACATAGTGAACTTATTATCTAATCAGGCCTACCTGCGTAAGTGCTATGCAGAGATGTATTGAAATGCCGAGGACTGCTTTGAACCGATCCTGTTCCTGTGTTCCTAGACATTCCAAGTTGCACTGCAGGAAAGAAAAAACTAACAAAAAATTTGCAGCAAGGAGAAGGTCCATCATCAGGAAAAAGGAACTTTGATATCAGGCATAGTCCACACCCATTTCATTTTACAGTCTGTTGATTAAGAACCAGCTCACAACTCACAAGCATGCAGTTTCATAACTTCTACAATCAGTTCCTGACAGGCAGACACAGACGTATAGAGCCAATTCCTGTTTATCCTTTGCATAATTCTAGGGAGAGGCTCAGCAGCCCTTTAAGCTATATTCTTCTACTAATTATATCAAATAAAAGCAAGGACACTCATACTTAAAATTAAGAGGAGAGAATCGGAAATCAACCAAGCACGGCAAAACAGCCACAGGTAAGGAACAACGAGACACAAAATGAGTACTGCAGTACTGAAGTTCCTTAAGTAACTTTCCATCAGGCCTCAGCAAGTGCAAGTTCACAAATCTCAGGACGAAAAAAATTACCAATTATGAGTCCCACGACAGTAACAACTAGGCAATGATGCACCAAGCAAGTGCACAGCAGAAAAATGTAACTGACACCAGTAAAGGAGCTACAGGCTAATTTACAGCAGCACCACCAAAATTATATAGAGAACCTCATGAAATTGTTCGCTCAAATGGGAACGAAGAATTGGTGCAAACCCGTACTTCATTACGCAAAATAGGGAGCATTTGATATCCATCTCATAAATGGTCTTAGATTCACTCAGAAACTAAATAAACATAATATAATTCTGCAGCAGAAAAAATCGTCCTTAATGAATAGCGCACCAGGGATCAATCATTCTTCACAACAGTGGCCTCCTCAAAAGTCAAATGCATAAGCCGAGCTTTCTCAAAAAAATAGAAGATTTAAGGAGAAGGATTTAAGATTGGGAGGCATAGGCGCATAGCACAGTACTATATATCGGGGGGAGGGGGTGATATTTCATGTGCGTCTGTGTGTTTGTGTGAATGTGAGCATGGCACAGCACAGATGTTGAAACAGGACAACAAAGCTGACCTACAAAAATGCTTTACCAAAAAGAGAAAAAAAAACCTTCTCGTTGCATGTTGAAGCAAAAATGAGTGTTAATTTCGCTAATGCATAAACAACCACGAATCTCTTAATTCAGCTCATCAGAAAGCATGAAATTACTTGAAATAACATTGTCCAGCAATAGCCTTTTCGAGTACTTGTAGCCACACTCAGCAACTAGAATATCAAAGATAATTCATGGCAAATCAAATATCCAAGTACTAAGAAGGGGCTGTTGAACATCATGAGGATTCCTCGGAAACCTTGTTTTGGCAGTAAAAGATGCAGTGAGTATGAAGGGCAGGTCCAATACTAAAGGCATAAATTCGAGATGTTTGTTGATATCAAATGTCAAAACGACAAAGGCACAAACCAATCACCATCTTGAAAAACAAAACTGATGACAGTAAACTGAAATTGACAGGTATAAGATATAAGAGATTCACCTTATCAGGATTCTAAATTCTGTTGCAGAGGAAGACAGATATGCTAGTTCACCAACTTAACTCTTCCCACATCTCAAGATTTACCATAATCACTAAATGTTACATCTTACATATGTGACTTTGCGACTTAAGGAGTCAATTTTGCTTGTACTGAGCAAGGTTATTTATAGACAGATTCATAATTTCATACACTCTAGAAATGGAGACGGTGAACGTCTTTTGAACTGCTCTTAATGCCTGCCAAGTTTCATTTCATCCCTTCTACTCCATCACAGCCAAAGGAAGTTCGCACTGGTGATGTTTCTTCCTTTGGGATTTCAAGGTGCAGGGCCGTCTGCTTAAGCAACAAAACCATCTTATCATTCTCTAACTTCATTCTTTCATTCTCTAGACTCAACTTCTCGAGTTCTCTATCTTTCTTCCTGCGGTATCGTAACCATTGGAATTGTTGTTTGTCAAGGTTTAGGGCCTCAGCCTGCAACCTGACCTTTTGTTCTTCAAGTTGCAGTAACTGCTGCCGAATCCACGCTCTTCGTTCTGATGGTGACTTTGCCTGATCAGGAAAATCAGCACCCAATTCCACTTGATCGGCATCTTTTCTTCCAGGCAAGGGCCAAAACATAGAGTTGCCTTCATTCACATTATTTTTTGGGCAATAACCTGTTATCTTCCCATGGTTCCCCACGCAATTCTTTTCATCATCACCATATGAATCATCATCAGAGTCTTCAGTTTTCTCAGCTTCATGCTCCTCGGAAAGATTGTTACCATTGGAGTGTGAAGCCAAAGTCGGCAAATGAGCTTGCAGATCAACATCATGGCAGCCAGGAATCAGCTGCCCATTATGGTAAGCACACATTTCCCGGTAAAACAAATGTTTGGAGCTCAAAATCTTTCTGACCTCATCTTTCGCCTTAGATGTCAGGTGTGGCATGGAGTCCATCAAAGACGGATTTTCCACCACTTGACAGCTGGTTCCCCTGCCAAGAATATCATTCAACTTCTTATACCTTTTATTCAAGTCATTGAACTTGTCCTCACACTGCTGGGGTGACACACAACAACCTTTGCTAATCATGATGTTTGAAACCAATTTCCACTTGCCCTTTTTGTGCAACACACCGAACTTCCTCTTCGGCCCATCTCCAGCTTCATGCGTGGCATCATCACCAACATGTGCAACCACAGCCACAAGAAGGCGGATCACATTATCAGTCCACTTCATACGTTGCCAGTGAATTGCCTTTTTACTATTTATCCCATGACAGTTCTCACCATTTCCATCCTCAGTAAAACTTGGTTCCCCATCATCACTCGTTGTATTATTACTACCCGAAGGCCCAAGAGATATTCCCTTCCCCTTACCAAGATCCATAGACAGGCCCCCTAATGTCAATTCCTTCGCCTCCCCAAACCCAAGTGGTTGCTCATTTTCCATACCACTAATCATATTCAAGGGCTGAAAGAGCTGAGTTTGGTGGGTCATCAATGGCTGACCCATCTGACCTTGCTGTCGCTTAGGCAGTGGCATTTCCATATCCGATAATCGACCACTGGACCCTGACAAAAACCAACCTCCTGAAGTCGAATTTTCCATACTAGTGTAACTCGACAACCATCCAAACTTCACATTCCAAGAATTCAACTGCCACTTATCCCTCAACCAGAAAACAAACCATACCTACTTAACCCCCAAACTTCAACCACAATATACCACCATTAATCACAGCAACGAAAGCATCTAGAGCGGTCCGAATGTACGCAAACCTTACCCCCCAACCAAAAGAGGGTTACATACCACAACACATCCCCTAAACTTAACTCACACCTCAATACTACCACCCAAAAATTGCAAAAAAAAAAAAACCACAAAATCCCAATTATCACAACTTAGAATACCCAATCACACATAATACTAACTTTACAGCACAAAACATGAAACTTAGGGTTTACACAACCATAAAGATTACAAATTGCAACAACTAAAGCTAAAATCTTTCTGGGATTTTCATGATTGCAGCTTATAATATGCAATAACCAATCCAATACCAAAGAAAACCAAGCTAGCAACTTTAAGTACAGACCAAAAAAAAGGGTATTGAGCTGAAAATAGAAAGATTATCAAGGAATTTGAGGGTTATAAAAATGAGGGGTTAACTTACCTTATATCGACAAATATGCAGAAGCTTCTAGGTGAAGCTAATGAGGTGAAATGGAGGAGTAAAAGGAGAGATCTTGCAGTGATAGTGGAGGAGAAAGGAGAGAGGAGAGAGAATTTTTGGGGGTGTTTTTTGGGGGGAGAAGTGGAGGCCAACTGAGCCGGACGGACGCGGCAACCGGCCGAATATTGGTTCACAAACTAGACCGGACCACCAACTAAATTATGATTTCAAAAAATATTCATAATAAAACAAAAATTGTTTTTTTAAGAATTGTTGAATGGTTTAATTTATACCAGTATTTGATTGCTGAAGATCTAATGCAAGTACAATAATACCATCAAGAGAGAAAAACTGATAAATTTAATCGAATATGAATATGATACACTCACAAAATTACATACGAAGTATACTGATTGTGATTTTTGATTTGTTTATATATATATGTTTTTCTGAAAGTTTGTATAATAAAAATGGTTGAAAGGTAGTGACGTATCTTTCTTTTCTTTTACGAAACGACATCTTCTTTACCATGAATTTGTGTTCATACTTTTGCGTAAAAGGGGTCTTTATATGAGAAGTAGAAAAAGGTTTTCTGATGATCATGAATGTAAGTACCTGGTGCATTGTGTTATATGTGATGAAGTGCGTGATATTTGATATCCCTAAAATCACTTATTTGCGTGTAATGACAATGATCATTGACGACCTTTTCCGATTTCACTCTGGAAAGCAGGAAAACCTGTATATGTGCGATGATAAATGTGATACTGCTAGATCTTCCACCTTTCCACCTCCGGCATACTTGACGGCTTTTCTCAACTTAGACCCACAAATCACGAAAACCTCTAAATTTATGAGATGTTAAATGTGATATTGGCAGATTTTCCGCTTCACTTCCTCTACTTAATCCATAGATGAGCTTTGAATTACCTAAATCGACTATCCAAGGTACATATGTAAAAGGTGAGAAAAGATTGATGGAGTTTCTAAGATGACAATTATGGGAACAACCCCAACAATAATCCATGAAATCAAAAGTTCATAAAGTCGCTTCAAAATGATCATGGAGTATGTACTGATACAATTTCATGGTAATTCATTATTTTAAACGTCGTCTACACATTACACCTCTAATACATAGTTTTCCTTGAACGTGGTTACACTATTACACGAATAAATTCACTATAAATCATAGACGTGAACACTCAACATATATGAGGAAGTTTTACTTTGGCAAACAGTTACCGATCTATTAATCTCATCATAATATCATCCTTACTATATGCAAGTTAATACATAGCGACCCAATTAGCCAGATTGTAAGCCTAAACATTAGCTCATCTAAGAGTCCAAGAGTAGCCAATAAGAAATCGGCTTTCACTAATTAACAAAGAATCGTCTATCGGACCACATATCTCTAATTCAGTCCTCACTATACTCGAAAAGCCGCATCACCTTGTGATGAACAAATGAACGATCAAAGCACTGTACTTCTGAGCGTAAGAAGACGCCAATGATTCTGATGCTGTGGTTGCTCATTCGCTCCTCGTGTGTTACCGACACACAGGCTTCTTGTAAGACTGTAACAGGAGTGAAGAACAAACCACACTAATGGATGAGGCCGCCATGCACGCACCAGCAACCCAAGGTGGTAGCCGAATCCCAGTTAAGGGGAACAGTAATCCTGCAGCTAAAGGCATGGCTAGGACATTGTAACCAAGCGCCCACACGTAATTAAGCCGGATTCTGGACATTGTTTTCCTGGAGAGGTCTATGGCTGTCACCACATCTTCGAGGTTGCTTTTGATGAGAACTATATCAGCTGCCTCGATAGCTACATTTGTCCCTGCGCCTATTGCCATCCCGACATCTGCTGCTACTAAGGCGGGGGAGTCGTTTATTCCATCTCCCACCATTGCCACTGCTAACCCTTTCATCTGGATCACAAGAAATAAACTATCAAAAACTTACTTCAGAAGAAAACATATAGTTCTAAATTCCTAGTGGCTTTTCCATTTGAAGTAAAGTCACCTGAATTTCTTTTATCTTTGACGCTTTTCCAATTGGATCTGTTTCTGCAAAAACTTGGGCAATACCAACTTCTCTTGCTATAGCTCTTGCAGTCCCCCAATTATCACCAGTAACCATGATGCTGGTTATGCCCATGGACTGGAGGAACCCGATGACGCGACTAGCCTCTGGTTTGACAGGATCAGTAACAGCAAAAGCCGCAGCAATCTTGCCATCGATGGCAAGTAGAACGCATGTACGAGCCAAATTCTCAGTCCCTGTGATACATTCCTCAACTTCACGACTCATTAAAATATTAAAGGTCTTCATAAGCCGCTTGTTTCCCACTAGAACTAATTTCTCACCCACTTTCCCACTCACTCCGGCTCCTGGGTGCACCTCAAAATCCTTAGCATCTTCGACATGGTCAACCGATAACCCCTGTCTACTACGCAAAACCTTTGCATGTTCGGCTACAGCTTTTGCTACAGGATGCTCACTATTTGCCTACAGACATTGAGGAAAGAATATTAATCGAGTACAATACCATTAAAGAACAGACAAACTGAACATCACACCAAGGATTTAGACGTTTGAACATCCAGATGGTCTTTTTACAAACAAACCAAGATCTGCATTGCATAGGATCAGTATGCAGGTGTAAGAAGGAGCACATTGAATGCATACCTCTGTAGCAATTGCGAGATCACAGACCTCCTTCATTGTTATCTGAGAGAAGAGATGAACACTAACAACAACTGGCTTTCCAATCGTCAATGTTCCTGTCTTGTCAAAGACCACTGCTTTAACCTACAGGGAATTTAACATATCAGAAGAGCATTCAAGTAGTATAAGGTTGACATCAATAATGGCAACTGACTTAATCGTGGCTAATGGTCAAGCACTCTGAAATGACATACTCCAGTAGGATCTAGTTTCCATTTAGGTAAATAGGCTCCACAGCTCTCTCTGAGTCATGAATTTATATAGTGCAAGTCAGATGGGATGTACAGACACCGAAAGGCCACTAGCAACAATATCCTTGCGACATTTATGGAAAAAGCTTTGTGATGGTGAAATTATTTAGTTAAAAGAAATTTTTCCAAAGTTTAATGAAGTGTTATCTTGGGGTTCAACGCTGAGGTCTGGGGCCTGGGGGTGATGAAGAAGAAGTCACACAAAATACAAATTGTTCCTCATACAGTCATACTTTCATACTCAGACCTACACGAATTTTGAACTTAGAAATTCATCACTGTCATAGTCAAAGATATATTCCACTTCAAATGAAAAGGATATATACTTAAACAAATACAAATTCCAACAAATAAATTGAAGAGAAAAAAAAAACAGCTAGAACAGTATGGATCAAAACATGCCTGAAGTTAGTAAGCCAAACTCTCACGTCTTGTATAAAAAGTTGTAACAAGCCATGCTATCACAAGATATGCATACCTTATGTGCCTTCTGAAGTGCCATACCCCCTTTGATGAGCACACCTAGTGAAGCACCTTTGCCGGTGGCAACCATGACTGCTGTAGGAGTTGCCAGTCCCAAAGCGCATGGACAAGCAACTACAACGACGGATATTCCAAACTGCAAAGCAAGCTCAAACTTATCCATGGCTTTAGGTACCCAATGTTCTGGATAAAGACCAAGTACTCCAGTTATGAACCACACTAGCCATGTTACAAATGCTGCTCCAACAACCTACAGTACCACCAAAAGTGAAGTTTCCAATATTAAAGCTTATTGTTTAAAGGCAGAAATCCATTCTAAGCTCATGACTGAAACAAGGTCTGGCTAAGGTAAAGTAACCACGGAACAAATTAACTTACAGTAGGAACAAAAAATCTCGAGATCTGGTCGGCCAATTTCTGAACAGGGGCTCTTGCCAACTGAGCAGCCTCCACAAGTTGAACAATTTGAGAAAGGGCAGTCTCTGATCCAATATGTGTTGCTTTAACAATAATGCAGCCATTATCATTCACAGTACCACCAATAACCTGTTATAACATCAGATAAAAAGTTAAGGGCCCTCATAAGGAATCAAATATACGAGCTTAAAGGCACTAACTGAACTACTGAAGTAATTACTGTAATGGTATATCGTACCTTATCACCAAGTTTTTTGGCAACTGGCTCTGCTTCTCCAGTAATCATACTTTCATTCACATAGCTTTGACCATCAATAACAATCCCATCAACTGGAACCTTTGCCCCAGGAACAATCTTAAACAAATCATTCCGCTGTATGAGTTGAGTGCTAATTTCTGATTCAGAGGCAACATTGCCATCACTATCGACAGTAACCAAGCATGCCATATCAGGAGCAAGCTCTGTCAGCTTTGCTAAAGCATCTGATGTCTTCCCTTTTGCCACAATCTCCAAGTACTTACCCAGGAGTATGAACGATATTAACATTGCGCTAGTCTCAAAAAAATCTTGACCTTCAAAGTTAGTGGAAACCGAAGCTTTAATCACTATATAGAGAGAGTAGAAGTAAGCAGCATTTGTTCCCACAGCCACCAGGACATCCATATTAGCTGATTTTCGCCTCAAAGCATGATATGCTCCAATGTAAAACCTAAGAACAGCATTTGACAAGCAACAAGATGTCTTAAATAGTGGTAAATGAAGTTCGAAGACATAATTAAGTGCCAACATGCATGTGTCTTACGCAGAAAAGCTCATTAGAGGTTTAGAGTTAGTACCTTCGGCCAATGATAAATTGGACTGGTGTGCAAAGGATCCATGTCATTAGCATTCCAATCGTAAGCATGTTGTAAATTTTGTACTCTAACCAGCGCCCATAGGGGTTTAGCATAGGAAGTATCATGGAAAAGACAAATACTGGGATGGTAAAAAGGCAACTCCATAAGAACTGGTTTCTATATGTATGGATCTCTTTCAACCTATCAGTCTCTCTTTGTGGTAGAGGAGTATACAATGTTGCATCAAAAGAATTCGGGCCAACAGAAGCCTCTCTGATGCATTGTATCAGAGATCTAGGACCAGTTAATTCAGGATCATAGCTTACAATGACCTTGCTACCTTCGAGATTCATTTCAACATGATTGACCCCAATTGCTACTTCAAGAGCAGACCTGACAGTCTCGGCATGTTCAGGAGTTTGAACTCCATCAAGTGTAAGGTGCACTTTGTTCACATCATCACCAGAGCTTATAAGATCAGCTTCAAAGCCAGAATCTTCTACTGCTTCCATGATTTGCTTAGTGCTAGTGATGTTGGGATCAAAGTTAACCTTGGCTTCCTCGAGAGCTAGGCCCACCACAGCCCTTTTTACTCCATCAGCTGCTGACAGGGCTCGCTCAACAGCCTCTGCACAGCTAGTGCATGCCATCCCTTTTATCTTCAGTCTACAAACTGCTATGTCTTGTTCTGCAAACCCCTCAACTTTGAAACCAGCATCCTCTATCGTATCTTTTATTGTTTTTGCCTGTCAAAACACCAGATTAAGTACAAAGAATCAACCACATGTCCAAGAATAACACTGATTACATGACAACAACTGAGGACTCAGGTTATCCGACTCAAATGCTCAGTTGTGTCACATAATTGAAAAGGAAAAATCAAAAGAACTAGGTAGGCTTTAAACTTTACATCGATAACTCCTGCCACGTATTTGACAACTGTTGCGCCATTCATTGATGATATAACAACAGCCTCTATTCCATCAAGCTTCTTCAGCATAGACTCAATAGACGTTGCACAAGATGAACACTCAATACCTTTTACCTCAAGTTTCACCGTTTTAATCCTCTTTTCACCATCTTGAGGAATGTTAATCGTCACACTATCTTGAGATTGCAACAGAGGCACTTCCAAGTCAAGCTTTCCACGGCCCTCCATTAGAGTTACACCAAAATTTTCAATTCTTCAGCCGTTCAGCGTCTGGTTGAAATCAAACATATATA
>JBBYHQ010325503.1:0-15009 GCA_038382645.1 Spergularia azorica
GGTCATTTGTTGATAGCTGCTGGACCAAAAATTATCTTGCATAAATGGACCGGTACAGAATTGAACGGGGTGGCATTTTATGATGCTCCGCCTCTGCATGTTGTCAGCTTGAACATTGTACGTAATGACTATTCGGCGCAAGCTTCTGCTTGAATTTATGCTTTGTGTAAACGGCTTTATCTCTTGAGAAAGTTTATCTGATTAATTGCCTCATCTTTTTCATGTGTGGATCAGCTTGTATACATTGTTGTCTACCTATTGAGTGCTTTTTTTTTGTAACCATGTAAATGTGCAAGGTTTCAAACCTTGCATCTGATTACTGATGCTTTACTGTGGATGTTTGAGGATAGATTCGAAACTTGCATCCGTAAATGTCTCTTTATTGATTTTCTTTACTGTTTTTCGTGACTTCATGAATACTATTTTCCCAAAGCTGCGTTATATTATTGGTTGTGATCCCGTAATAATCAGTATCTTCAAGTATGTATTATGCCTTTCTTGTCTAACTGCATTGTATGCTTTGTAGTCCAGATGTTCATGCAATTAAACTCTTGTAGGTAAAAAATTTTATTCTGCTCGGCGACGTTCACAGGAGTATATATTTTCTTAGCTGGAAGGAACAAGGTGCTCAGCTGAACTTGTTGGCCAAAGATTTTGGATCACTTGATTGTTTCTCGACTGAGTTTTTGATTGATGGAAGCACACTTAGTCTTGTTGTTTCTGATGAACAGAAAAATGTTCAGGTGAGTACCATATCCTTTATTCTTTCGTCTTATGCTGCAGCTTGAGCAAAACTTCAGAAGCTTTTTTTTTTTTTGGACAGCAATGAAAACTTCAGAAGTTGTAGAGTTGTAACATTGCGTTTTGGTAAACAAACAATCCTGTCAATGTCAAATGCTAGAATTCAATAGCTTTGCAAAGATAGGCATTATTCTGGGGTTGGTATGCGTTGCTGTGATAATTTGTGTACAAAGATAACTTGTAATCTCTTTGGTGCTATGTGGAAACTGTTGGATTAAAGCAAATTTATCCTATCATTTTTGTGATATTCTGGGGATCAGGGGAACATATTTTTACTCTGGCATTATTATTCTGTTAGGCTTAGAGTCTTAGATTAGACCTTGATTACAGGAAAGTTACCATTTACCTTCTCTTCTGTCTTCTCGCTGGAAAAATCTTTTCGGCCTTCTTTCTATCCCTGTTAGGGCCCCCTATTGCAGCACTTCTTTTTTCTGACGTCTGCATTGGTATTGTCTTCTGTTCTCCATGTTTGAATAGATTTTCTATTATGGTCCAAAGTTGTCTGAGAGCTGGAAAGGGCAGAAGCTTCTTTCGAGAGCTGAGTTTCATGTTGGTGCTCATGTGACAAAGTTCCAGAGATTGCAAATGCTTCCTCCTCCATCTAACAGTACAGGTGGTGACAAAACTAACAGATATGCTCTATTATTTGGTACTCTGGATGGAAGCATTGGCTGTGTTGCGCCTCTTGATGAACCATGCTTTAGAAGGATGCAATCGCTGCAGAGGAAGCTTGTTGATGTTGTTCCTCATGTGGCTGGGTTAAATCCCAAATGTTTTCGCCAGTTTCAGTCAAATGGCAGGGCACATCGGCCTGGACCTGAGAACATTGTCGACTTTGAGCTGATACACCAGTAAGGATCAGTCAACATTTCCGTTCTTCATTATCTGATTACATCCTTCCATCATGTTTTGCCTCTGATCTAATTACTCAGCTAGTTTGGCTTTATCCATGACTCTGAATAAAATTTGTGCCTTTGTTGTTCCGATTGCAGCTACGAGATGTTACCTTTGGAACAACAACTGGAACTAGCACAGCAGTGTGGAACCACTAGATCACAGATTATTTCAAATTTCAATGACCTCGCTGTTGGGACAAGCTTTCTGTGAGAAAATTACCCAGTCAAGGTCGTTATCCCTCTCTCGTTATCATTTACTCTATCACTTGTTTCTCAGAATCCCTTCCATCTTAGCTGACACTCAATTTGTCGGGATTAAGGTGTTAATCATCCAGCCATAGGCTGGATACTGAGCTAGGTCACAGTTAAGAGCGAATCCTGTAGCAATTACAGTTTAAATTAGGGCTGGAAAGTAGATAGACAAAATCATTTGCTTGTAAATAACACCTGTTTGTAAAATTACATGTTGATCTAGATTATTCAAGTAGACATTTCTCGTTTATTTTCTCATGGACCGTCCCTGATTGTCTTGGCCTTTTTTTTTTCTTGCGAATCTTTGTCAAAAATTCAAGTTTTGGCACACTGTTTTATAGAATTCTGGTTATACATTGATCTCTAACCCCAGTTTTTTGGAGTCATTCTTCAGCAACCCAGAAGGCGAGGGCAAGACCGCGAAAAACGCAACTTCTTCATTATCATGTACCAGCGGATATAATCTACTTTTTTTTTTTTTTTTTGAAGGCAGGATATAATCTACTTTTCAGCTCACGTTATATAAATTACAAATTGCCTGAAGCTGGACTACCATCACTAGTTAATCACCAAATTAATTTTGGTAGGACCAGATAACCTTCGTTTTTCTAATAAGTGAGACATGAACAATGATTGCTAATCTCACTGCAGCTCTTGTGTAACCTCAGTGGTTAGATGCTTTACTATAATGTCTATAACTCACAAAAGTTGTGTCGTTAAGGAGTGATTAAGGGGCAGTTAGATAATCTTTTTATTTTATGGTAGTATGTATTGGAGACTCAGTTTAATGTCAATAATCTTCTCCTTCACTAACGTCTTTCAAAACGGACCATTGGTCTACAATATGGACACATAAATTTTGTCCAAGTGTAAGTACTATGGGCTTCTTATCTTTTTGCGTTCGCTTACATTGATAGTTATCGATAACTCCTTAATTATTAAGTATCTTGACTCACTACGTAAGATGAGATTTGATCTCCCGTCTATTCAAGTATTGCGACTCATAATGTAAGATGAGATTAGGTCACCCTTCTTTCGAGATTACCTCGCTCATAACAACACCGTTGCTGTATTAGACTCCCTCTATGTTAGCGTTTGCTTAATACAATATACACGTGCGCATGATGTAATGATTAGCATTAGGGTGCATAATCACGATCATTATATCACACGTGAAGGTTACCCCAACAAATAGAGGGCATGTCCGACTAAAAGTGGGAATGATTTTTTAGCACAAAATGTTACTAAAGCTAGGAATATTAAGATTTGAATCAAATTTCACCAAAAAAAAAAAAAAAAATTGGTATTTACAAAAATTTCAATTCGATTAGCAACCCAAACAAAATTGAGAAGGTGTGTGTTTTTGGTAGGGCAACTTTGGGGCCATACCTCTTTAGAGAATGTCCACAAAAGGTGTAACATTTGCCATCCAACTCATCTCATCTATGATATAATTCAACTTACGACTTATTTAATCAAAATTTACCCTAACTAATTAATTACTCCGTAGCTTTTATCACTCCAAAATCATACTTTTGAAGGGCACTTAATTTCCTAAAGCAACACTACATGAAAATTAGAAGGCAAATGCTTCTTTTGCCCTACAGTGGTGTGTGAAGAAATGGAGATGGATAATCCAAAATAACTGTCGGCTTTAATTCATGATCATCTGGAGCTAACTGGCTTAGAATGAAAGATAATCGGAAAAAGTTACACTTAGACCATCTCCATTGGAGTCTCAAAATGGGTCTCAAAGAGGAGAGAGAATGTTTTTTTTCTAATGGAGAACAATTTGACAGGTCTCGTCTAAAGAGACGGTCTCTGTTTTTAGAGACAGTCGTCTCATTGTCAATGAGACCCTATTTTTGCCAAAAATAACTTTATAAATAATTTAATATTGTTTAAGTTTTATTATAGAGACTCATCCCCAAATCTTACGAATAAAGTACATGGTCTCAAGATGAGTCTCAAAACTCAAGTGGAGACTACACATTTTTTGAAATAATTTGTATTTGAGACTCAAGTTGAATCTCACCAATAAAAATGCTCTTATTTCATCCATTTTTACATTTGTTAGCTATTAGTTTGAATTCACAATTAACATATCGACACCCTCTAATTTTCGTAGAATTATTCTAACCTAGGTTCATGAATTGCTAGGATTGACTTTTGTAATAAATGGTTTGTTTATGAGAAATCAGATTAGAGGAGTACAGAAAAGCTGTCATTGGCTCATTGCAAATAATTTGATTCACGCAGGTTTGACTTTGGTACCAAAACTATTAAGCAAATTCGACATTCTGTTTTCTTTAAAAAAAAAAATTATATAATTGTGATTTGTATACATACTAGTTTTTTATTAATTAATAATTTTAAAATTTAAACCTACATTAAGATTACAATAAGTTACGACTAAAAAAAAATCATTGTTGACATAATCATACACCGTGCATGCAAATAACACGACTATGAATCTATGATCGTTGCGTGCATGGAAGTAAAGTGTTAAGAATACATGACGTGCTCAATTACTGATCAATGTATAAAGAAGGCTGCAACACAAAAATTTGCCTTGAAATTTTAGTTGGTGAGATCGCCTATTAGCTTTCACAAATGAATTAGTAGATCCTCTGAGAGTCCACATTTCAAAACTTGCACAGTTCATATTGGAATTACGTGGTTCAAATTTACAATTCAAAGAAACATGTTTCAATTGTAGAATCATATATTAAATGTAATCGAATGACTATGCATCAAAACTTGAGGAATCAAGTCAAAAACTTATCACATTAATATATAGTACATCTATCATATATAGTTTAATTAATTTATACAATTATACTACTATAGGAGTATCAAACAAAGGAGTGGTGCATCTTTTTTGTTCCCATCTCTTTTTTTGGTTTCATAATAATGTACATCACAAAACCCAAAGTGGTAGTAACAATATTCCAATTCTCAAATCTTATCAAAAATTCGATCAAGCATTGGTTCAATTCCTTGCGTTTACATGTGAAAAGGACAATTTAAAACTTAAAAGGCAAATTTTTTAAATTAACCTATTAATTCTCTCTTAGCTTTTAATCTAGATACTTAATTAGTTTAATTAGCTCGCCTAAGACAAGATCTCCTAGTTAATATAAATCAAGATTTGGCTACGTATATTTCTTCAAAACATGCATGCATATTGTCAAGTCAAAGTATTTGTACGTAGATTTATATCGAGACGAATTCTTTTACCAATTATTATAACTTTGTCTTGACTACTCTTGAGAGGTGCATTTGACTAATCTCTCACTTATCAACATAATAAGGATCTTAGTTGATTCATTGTTAACAAATGCGACGCTGACAAGTGTACAAAAGAACAAATTGTATGTGGTATTCAAAGTGTAAGGCTTCTTTTTCCAATAATCATTGTGAAATGAAATGAGATCTCGTCGAAATATATGCATTGTCGACAACATATACTCGATCGAGAACCAAGTAGCATATGGATTAATGAACCTAACCTTCTCTCTCACTTTTTAATTGAATCAATTTGGAAAAAATCCCATTGTTTGCGGTTTTATGGGTTTCTTCTCCAAGACCCTAAAATGTTGTACTGAACGTACGAACGTCACATTAATGTACTTTCATTGTGTCTATTTTACACTTTTGTTAGGTCCATTATTAAATATATTGAGGTTTAAACGTGGATCATAAGAGTAAAATTGAAACTAAGGTGCTAGATCGATAGTCAAATTTTCATCACGCTAAAAATAGTATTGGATCGGTTGATTTTAGGGTTCAAACATATATAAAGTTAGGAATCGATAAGAGATACTTGCATCGTAACATAATTAAGATGCATACGGTTGAATAAGATATTTCGAATTCAAACAATAGGTTTTAACTCGATCAAAAAGAGTATTTACTACATGATCAAAGAAATTAAACTAAATTTTTTTATTATTTATGTAATTTGAGGATTTGTAAAGTGTGGGTAATAAGTATAGAATGTCCCACATCCGAATAATTACGTTCGAATAACGGTGATCATGCAAACTATGAGTAGGAGATCTTGAGAAAACATTACTTTCTTTTGTAAAGACAGTAAGAAGGAAAGTAAGAAGTACTCGTGCATAGATAGCATGCATGCATGAGCATCGATGTCAGTCCATCGTCCGACAATTGGACAAACTCCCGACTTTACTGCCCTTCTATTCTTAGGCAAAAGGTAATTTTGTAAGACTCATCATATTTGATCGATTGGAAAGGGATACATTATTAAAATTCATTGAAATCAGTTGTTAATCCTTTAATTTTTCTAAAATCTGGATTTATGATCATGTCAAAATTTAAGTTTCTAATTCATTATTAGTCGACTTAGATAGTTAGATGAAGACGGTATGTTATGAGGAAAAAAGGCGTACTTATTTATAAATACGGATATTTTCGATAATATTGGTGGAGCGGAGAGATTATATTAAATCAAAAGTCGACAGCCAAAGACAAAATAGCTTAAAAAATTCATTTTCAAGGCACACCTCCACAGTCCTCACCAACACGTACCACAGGCTAATCTTTGGACACAATAAGAATTGAGAGTTTGAGATATACTCCATATAAAACATTGAGAAAAAAAAATCAATTATAGGTTTATTAATTAATTGTCAATCAATTGAGATTTGTAAGATTTATTTTTCCTTTTGGATTTACTTAGGGATAATGAGATTCTTTGTTTTGGTGTCATTTGGAACCATTGTGTCTCTCACAGCTACAGAGCGCATGTCATAACGTGGCCGTTCTTCGATTGTTTTTTCTCATTTTCTTGTTTGAGAAATAAGACATTATATTCATCCATTTGTTATTTTGTGTGTGTTTTAACTTTTCGATAATAATTTTCTCATTTTTTCACTTCCGAATCATATGTCCACACTAAGTTCTTAGAATTTATAATCGCTATCAAAATGTCGTCTATAAGTCTTAAATTTTGGGAGACGCAATAAGTACCCGTTTTGAGCAAGAAACGATTTTAATTACGTGAGTTGTTAGTCGTCAGCCCATACAAATAAAATGTCATTTTTAAGTAAAGTTATTTGTAATACGTAGTATAATATATAGACTAGAGTCACTAGACGAAGACCCAAGTACCCATATTTATCAAGTGATCAAATCAAATAATCATTTTAAGTTTTGACTCCCTTTATTTTTTTTTTATTAATCAAAATCTTTTCTTTAAATACAAAGAAATAGAGATAAAAATAAAAAGCTTGATGTATGCGCCGAATTAATTATGTCTGGATCCACATGCGCAATGTTGAAATGAGAGTGATTACCAGATTATTCCAAAGCAAAAGAGATCACACCCCTTGCTTTAATCATTAGACTTTGCTTCTCTAATTAATAATTATCATATCAACTCGTAAAAGTTATTTCGATTTCGGATCCTCAATGTCTCAGTCCTCTGTAACATTAGCTACTCGTCTGTATTCCTACAGAATACTGTAAATTATAGCACTAGCATTCCGATCTAATTATCATATCAATTATTTAATTGATTTAATAACTATAAGTGGTTGTTAAATTTGTTAGATTTGTTTGACCAAAATGATATTGAGAGTCAGAGGGCGCCAGAGAAGGAGCATGCATGATGCCAATACAATCATCTTCATCAACATGGTATAGCGCATGAGGAGACATATCATAGACATTTCATTTTGGACCACTCTTATTCTATTTTTCATGTCACATTTTTGTGATATTATCATCACATTTCCTAAAGTTTGCTGCTCGCCCAGGAGCATAGGTTACCATTTGTATCACTCCCTTCAATGACAACTAAAACTTCATATGGAGTAGTAGTGTAGCTTTGCATTGCTAATTTAATTACTTCATTGTAGGAATGTAAGTATTGACTTAACTGGTTGTCGATATATATCTAGTTTTATACATAAGTAATCTTCGTTTAGATTTTTGAGCATATTAGCTTGTGGAGATGCTACTATAGATACCTCGATCTAGTAATGAATAATTTTCGGAGTATATATTAGTGATTTATGTGACATACAGAGTCTACCTAATGATTTTCAAATTTATTTACCACGATATAACAGAAGAAAAATGGTACTGTATATACTTACTTTACCATTGTCCTTATGGTTTTAAATTTTACCATCATGCATTTTGTGATTTTCACCACGAGCTAGCTGGCTAGCTCTTCACCCAAGCCAGAATAATTTTTTAGAAAGAAATGGGGTAAAATTAAAGGTAAATGGTTTGTTTGGATAAGTTTAGGCTGTGTGGACACACAGAGAATAATTTTTTACTCTTGCTATTTACCGTGCACCTTGGTAATGCACGAAAGAAGGCACACGAGAGTCTTAGTTAACTGAACCTTTACTCGTACAAGTTACAATACTAAGATTAACTTCTACTTGCTGCTTGTCTTTTTTGGTACAAACTCAGGTACTTGTCTTTACTCTTTACTGCACATGATGCCATGTTTTGTTAATCGTTTCCTTAAATTGGCATTTTATATTATTCACTCCATGTTCAATCACTAATTCTTTCACATAGACGAGCAGTAAGCGCTACATATAATATAAGAGAACTCAAGCGTCTTGACATGTTAATCATGACTCCTATTCGTAAACCACTAGACCAACAGTATTCTCATGTATGTTCAGTCGTCGAATACATCCAATTCGCCGGTAATAAATTAACCTAGACACTATAGGTAGGCATATATACTAGCAAAGCATCCAAGAAGAAAAAGTTTGCAAGGAACTCTATAATGATTTGACACCATATTTCATATGTTATTAACTTCATCCATAAACTCGTACACTAAAAGTTAGTAGTTAGAAACTCATCACATTATAGAATTGATATACCAACACTTTAAAAAAGACAAAAACCAACTTGCTAGACTCTTGTGTGTTCGAAAATGACTAGCATTATAATTTACCATGACAAAAACAGAACAACCACCTATAAACACATAATTAACAAAATTCCACGCTTTCTAAAAGTTGATTATTAGTGATCATATTAAACAAGTAATCAAACATAAACCAAAATTCGCAAAATACATACCGAAAACGATACACTCTTCAACTTCAACATATTGACATCTGTATATACATAACCGAGATTCAAAACAAGTCAACATCAACAGATCAACATCGAGAGACTTCGTCGTAGCAATCGCTTTTAATATAAGAATAAAATCAAGATGGAACCCCCAACAAAAGGACAAACTAACTTATCCCCAATCCAAAATTGTGCAGCACCCATCACGCCCTTATACCAAGTTAGTGCATGTGGGTTCAATTCCCCCTCCTCATGCATCCCCACCCTCCACACCCCCTCTCTTATGTATTTCTCTCCACATTTTTGTGTCTCAACATCTCACATTCTTCCACCTCTTTTTCCCTCTCTCCTCTCTCTTCTCTTCTTTCTTCTCTTATAAATATAAAGTTTCTTACACTAAGTAGCAATATTATTGGACCGCTCAAATAATATGGCAAGAGATTCAACATGGTTAAGCAAACTTAAGTCTCAAATCTCACATAAACTCTTACACCCAAATTCAAAGTTAAGTAGATCATCAAAATCTTCCAACGTGGGTGTACTAGCTTTTGAGATTGCTGGCGTGTTGTCTAAGCTTCTGGCTATTTACCAGTCTCTTTCTGATAAGAACATCGTAAGGTTGAAGAACGAGGCGATTGCGCTCGAAGGTGTGCGTAAGATCGTGTCGAATGATGAGTCGTTTCTGTTGGGGTTGGCGTGTGCTGAGATGGTTCAGAACCTTTACGTTATTTCCAAGTCCGTAGCACGGCTCAGCGGCCGGTGCTTGGACTTGGCCCTCCAGTCCTTCCCCGAGTACCTCGAGGACTTCGCGAGCACGAGGCGGGACCTGCACAACTGGGCAGTTCCCTCGCCGTGCGGGAAGGATATGGAGGGATTGGCCAGGAGGGCTGACCGGTACATCGCGGCTACTGCCGCGCTGTACCGGGAGATGGAGGAGTTAAACGTGTTACAGCACAGCGTCAAGAAGACGCCTCAGGAGAGCGTGTTGGATTTGCAGCAGAAAATTGTGTGGCAAAAGCAGGAAGTCAAGCGTGTCAAGGAGAAATCTCTTTGGAGTAAAAGTTACGATTCCGTTGTTTTACTCTTGGCTCGGTTGATTTTTACCGTATTGGCACGTGTCAAGTTTGTGTTTGGAATTCCGAACAGTTACTACTCTCACCTAAGCACGCTTCCTCGGAGTCTGTCGACTAGTGCGACAGTCTTTCCATCTTCCGATCTCGGAAATCCCAACAACCACAATATATACGTGTCGGGGCCGTTATCAATTAACGGGCCATCAGTTAATTTACGGTCCAACAACAAGAGGGGGTTTTTTGAGTCTAGGACTAAGGATTTTCGGTCTCCGCCCTCAACAACGTTGGGGGCGGCGGCCTTGGCGTTACACTACGCCAACTTGATCATCGTCATAGAGAAGATGATCAAGTCACCCCACTTGGTGGGCCTAGACGCGAGGGAGGATGTTTATGGTATGCTCCCTATTAGCATAAGATCCTCCCTACGCGCCAGGCTAAGGGGGGTCGGGTTCTCAGCAACCGACCCCCAATTAGCCGGGGGATGGAGGGACGCGCTCGGGAGGATCTTAGCTTGGCTAGGACCCTTGGCTCACAACATGATCAAATGGCAAAGTGAGAGGAGCTTTGAGCAGCAAAATTTGATGCCCAAGTCAACAAATGTTTTGTTATTGCAAACATTATATTTTGCCAACAAAAACAAGACCGAAGCTGCAATTACGGAATTGTTAGTTGGGTTGAATTACATATGGAGGTTTGAGAGAGAAATGAATGCTAAAGCATTACTTGAGTGCTCTAATTACTTCTTCAAGAACAATAAGTTAGTACAACCTTACCCTTCTTAATTAAGCTAGCTAATCCTTTTGTTCATAGATTTCATAAATTTTAGATGATTTTTAATGTAGGTTCTCTATATTACTATGGGGGTTGATTTTAGATTTTGGACTCATAAAATTATGGGATTTTGAGATCAATTGTATAGTTTGTAATTCTATGATCACTAGTAAACAAGTTTGTTGTTGCATTATTATTGTACATGAGATATGTGATGATTGAGTGCAATGGAATTCAATAGATTTAATTTTAGCCATTCCAATCTATTTTTCCTTTTTTTCTTTTGACTCTATGATTTGTTGAGCATGTGACATTATTCTTGCTTGTATACATAGGTATGTAGTAACAACTTGTCACTATTTGACATAGACTACTAACCACTACAACCACATCAAAAGCACCATTCACTAAGGTCAAGATTGCGCATTACTCCTCATTGATCTTAGAATGACCAAGCAAAAATAAATCAATTAATTAAATAAAGATATTTAGGAACTTTATATATAATTGGATCTAGATTAGTGTAGAGCCTATACTATTTTCATAATGGGGTATGATATGATGCGACAACTGAATCATAGTGTTTATGTGTAATCTTTTTATCGTAGAGCTGGAAATCTCAGGATTGAAGAATGACACTTAATTTTACTTGGTGAACAGTTTGAAAAACGAAAGTCTTCCTTTATTAATGCTTAAAAGGAAAAGAATACATGGATCTACACACATAGCGTAAAAATCAAACTAGAAAAGAGCGAAAACAATGTAACTTCATTCTTTGGTTGAGAACGAGTTGGTTGGTCATTGCACGATATGTCTATATCGCACCTTGCCATAAGCTTAAGATATGAACGTACGTTAACGAAATGTGATACAACTAAGAGTATCTCTATAACACAAGTAATTGAACTCCAATGATTAATGCTCTCTTAAAGTCAATGCTTCAAGTCAAAGGTTATATGCTTCTCCTTCAATTTTTTAAGGATGGTGGCTTTTCCTCTATATATTAAAATTTGTGTTAGAGGCAACGATCACGTTCACCGACTTCAATTAGGCCATCTGACATGCCACGTGGCATGTCTCTTTAATTTTCACTTAAAAAATTCATTGAATATGTCTTTTATGGTAAAGGGTATAGATGGACATTCCATCTATGGTTATATATAAGTGACGTTTTCCATATCAAAAAATTCACAATATTTTTTTATTATAAAAATTCAATATTTACTATTAATTGATTTCATCTTTACCTTATTATTTTATATCCCTTCCTTATTACTTATTTGAACTGGAATCACATCATCTATATTAAAAGTGAAAGTTTTATAAATGATAAAATTTATTGATAAAATTATTTGTTCACAAATAAATATAATGATAAAATTTATTTCGGCCGTAGCCCGGGTAGTGAAGTCAAAGGTTATATGCTTCTCCTTCAATTTTTTAAGGATGGTGGCTTTTCCTTAGTACATATGATAAATACAAATTATTTTCTAAATATTTGGATCGTGATTTAGAAAGGACTAATGTTAAATTCATCAATTTTCTTAAAATGTAACAATACTCATTTGCGGATTTTGATATATATTTGTGTGATAACAGTCACTTCGGAAGAGAATAGGAGGAAAAGACGATGTTGATGCTTGTAAAGAAAGGTAGCCCATTACTTTTGGGCCATCGTTGGTAAGATTAGACTGTGCTTTAGGCCACGTTTATTTGTAGGTTGTTCAGATCATGGTTAGGCTTTTGGCCATTAATTTAGGCCTTTGTTTGAATTCCCAAAGCTAATTAAGAAGGGAAAAGTGATAAAGAAAACATGAGAATAAGACAAAGAGTTATAAAACAACTCGTTTATTTGGATTTGACTCATGAGGATTTTTTTTTTGCGAGTATAGGATCTTCAACATAATTGCCACATAATAAAAAAAAAATTGAGAAAGCTATTTTTCGGTAAACTGCTTTACATGCATAAAAGACAGATTGATCGCTATTTATAAGTTTAAAGTTGTCAACGTCAACGTTTTGTAAGATTATTGATGTCGATTATATGCCATAAATTGCGCCTTCTTGAGGTTTGCGTCATAATACCATGATCAAATTTAACACTTATTTCAAAAGGTTATTGATAAGAACGAACTCGACTATAGCTATCAAATTCTCAAGGCAATTAAAGTCGTTTTTGATAAGAACTAACAAGAATAGTTCTCCCACCAACATTAGAACATGAGGATTCATGAGTTTGATCTTTCGAATGCTAGGTCAATGGATCGGATCTTATACTTCTTGTACAATCAACACGATTGGTGGCTTAACCTAAAAGCCAGCATGATGTATTGTGTATGATTTTTCTTTTCTTTCTTGAAAGAAAACTTCAAGATATAACCATTGACTCGAATAATATGAAATTATGTATATGTCCATCGTAGTAACTTCACCTAGACCTATACAATAATCAACTAAAAGAATCGTATGGCCTACGAAGTTACTAAACTCTGAATCATATATTTACTTCTACAAAGAATTCACCTTTAAAAAAGAACACCAAGCTAATGTACTGATCTACAACAACAATGATCATTATAAATCTGATCACATGATATTAAATCAAAGATTCAAGCCTAGTATCTTGCTTATTATTAGTAATTAAATCGAGATTAATTAAGCTAATCAAATGCGGTTTCCGAGCTTATCAGCCTTACACTCAGCAGCAGTAAACAACACCTTGGACAAACCTTGACGTTCGACACCCTTGTAATCAAACTCACATGAATGCGCCTCAGCGTAACGATGTGTCCCACAGTACACCTCTCCACACTTGCACTCGAAACCCGTCAACCCGACCCGTTTGTTGCACACACCACACTTGTTCTTCTTCTTCATCTTCTCCGCATCTTCACCTTTATCATTATTATTATCATTATTATTTTCTTGATGAGCATTATTATTAACAACAACGTTGCTGCTAGAAACCCTAACAACGTCGTTGTTGTTCGTACCAGGTTGAGAAGCTTGTTGTTCAAGCTGTGGCAAAGCAGTTTGCTTAAGAAAATCACGGTAGCACTTCGAACAAAGGTTCTGAGTCGCAGGATTTCCAAAGAATCCGCAACCAGCTGCACAAAGATCGGGCTCGTTATTCATCTTCTTCTCCTTTTTTTTTTTTTCTTTTCGGGTCGTTCTGCAACAGCTTCTTCGTGACGATATCAAATTGTGTTCAATGCATGGAACTTTGGTGTGTCCTCCGCATACGTATATATACCACTTTAGAGACAAACTTCTCCTAAACTTCTTAAGATCAGAAGTTACTAGAACTTGCTATATTTTATTATTATTTATCTTTCCTAATCTCTTTAATTAACATAATATAATAATTACTTAATTTATGGTAATTCAATCAGATAAGGATAATAAGATTATATTCTTAGTGGTCGTTTGATCGACAAGGAAAATCATATGAGAATTCAGATTTCCCATGAATTGAAAATTGATTGATGTTGTTTGGTTAGTCAAAGTCATTGGAATTAATGAGGATTTCCAATTCCTATGAAATGGAGGAATTGATTACCTAGACAATTTCCATTTCCTACATGAATTTACTACATCCAACCAAACAATTTTGAGGAATTCCATAATTTTTTAATGGAAAAATTTCTAACTCCTACCTTTTATATACCAAAACTTCTAAAATCCTACCTTATTTTTAAAAAGTTTTCAAATCCTACCTTATAAAACATTTTTTTATCAAACTCTTACCAAAACTTCTACTCCGGCGGGTTTGACTCTATTTTTCGGCATTGACCCTCCAAATTGGCTCGATTTCCTTTGATTTGTTTCGTTTTCCCTCCAATTTCACTTTCTCTCTCCTATTTCCTACACTATATCACATTGCATTCCAATTTCATATTCTCTCTCCTATTTCTCACATCTTGCACTCTTTTTTTTTTCTCTTCTCTCATTTGCTAAATTCTTTATAAGAATGAAACACCGGGGGGGGAGGGGGGCTTACTTTATGTAACAACCCTAAATTTTCGACAATACAAAGTAAGAAAATAAAGGACTGTTATGCCACCGTTGACCACCAAGTCAACGGCAAGGCTTATTAAATCAAACTTCTGAAAGAAAACATCAAATGTCAGCGGAAGACT
>JBBYHQ010325587.1:0-14998 GCA_038382645.1 Spergularia azorica
AATGAATAAATCTATATGGTAGAGTTAAATTTCCATTTTGAGTAAACTCTACCATATAAAGTTATTTTTCAACTCCAGGGGATCTCAATCCATTTTAATTTGCCTTGAATTATTCTCTGTAATATCAATCATTTGATCCAGCCTTTTTTTTTTTACGTAAGTCTTAGTTTTCATGTAAATTAAAATGTTAATTTTCGTGGCGGTTGCGATTTCGCTTTCGTTTTCGTTTATGTAATCATGTTTATCTAATAATTAATAATTAATCTATGTTATTAACTTCATCAATAAAAGTACAAAGAATGACATAATGTAGAACATTGACAAGTTAATATCCAATTAATGAAGCCCTACGTGACATCTCTGAAAAGATCATAGAGCTTAGTCTTGTAACATGTCTTAAGCATTAGGTAATAACTTGACCAAATCAATTGCAATAATTCTCACTGTGGAATGTGTAGATTATAACCAAATATTTTAATTTACCAAGAAATAATAGACGCAATTTCTCGCTAGAATGAAAAGTACAAATTTATTCCTAGTACCAAATCAACAAGGAAGAAGAGTTCTTGTCTCTTTTTTTTTATGAGATTTCATGGTCTTGCTCAGCTCGTATGAAGATATACAATATCGTCAGTGATTAAAAAGTTTTCCAAGATTTTAATAATTTCGATAGAAATGTGAATTTTTATAATTTCAGAGAATCCGAGAAAACTACATCTTTCGATCGTGCATTTCGATCTGTAAGCAAATACTGTATCTAAAGTTAACTAAAGCTCGATCAGCTAGGTATAGAGTCTTTGGTGCATAATACATCATTATTACAAAGTTAGGTGAATTTTATGATGAGGAGTATCGTGCGGAGAATGTGGGGCATATAGATTTAGTAAGTCAATTGTTGAGCGACAACTCTCATGAGAGAAAGCTTTAAGCTCAAGATAAGCTTGTTTAGGCAATGTACAAATTAAATCCTACAAAGGGCATGTTTGGTATCGTTTCTGTTTTCTGTTTTCTGTTTTTTTTTTTTTTAAAACCAAAGTCCCGTTTTTAAAACCAGAAAAAGTGGTTTTCAGTTTTCATTTTCAATATGTCTATTATACCAACATACAATTAAAATTTCAACAAGTCTCATATGAGACGGTCTTACGATAACTTATTGTAGACGGATTTAATTGTGTAAAAAGTGAACCGTTTAACATTGATCGTGACCATTATATTGTTTTTAGTGATATTGTTACTTTATGATTTAACCACATAAGTTGTGATTTAAAAGGGTCACAACATATAAAGTTAGGCATAATTTCTAAAATAACTCAATTACTCATTTTATATGGGGCAATCTAATCTTACATTAAACTAAAACAATCACTAAAATAAGTAAAATGGTTACTAAGAATGTAAAAGAGGTCACCATTTATATAGAGAAAGATGGTCTCACAATAAGTTAATGTGATTGTGAGACCGTCTCACACAAGACTTACTTTCACCCAAAACCCTCGTAACATTTGACCATTGAGATGCACAAATATGTATGAGAGGATTTTCAAAATTAAAAGATGTGTGTGAAAGTGAAAATGCTTGATCACTTGAGTGTGTAATTGTTTTAAAGCCCTCTCTTCTAGCCTCAATACGGACAAAATTTATGGGAGAGTTTAGGGAGTTGCCCTAACTTTTTCAAAAATGTGTCAAAATTGACAAGAAATTTCCAAAACCACAAAAACAAAAACAAGCATTTCTTTTATGGAGTATTGGAAATGCTACTCCAACCTTTAAAAGAAAAAATTATTTCTTATAAGATTAGATTTGTCCATGACCTTGACATATCTCAATACATGACAATTTGAAATGCTTTCAAACGGTAAATTACAAGTAAAATAGATACTTATCGTAGAAGTATACAATGGAGAACCTTATTTTTAGGCACTATGACCAATTAAGATTTAGCATAATGAGTTGGATAAATTAGTTAAATACATTCTACTTGGTTAAGCACTTGTTCAAAACTTCAAACAAAGCATACTTTGACTTATAGGAGGTTGTTAAATTTAGCACATCATATGCATCATCAATTAAATTTAAAAAAATAAAAATAAAACTTCTTTCTTCCACCATATTATTACTACTGTAAAACAATTAGGGGCTTAAAAGCAAAATTGGAGGTGTAACTCAAGGGTAAATGCAAAACAGTAGTAAAATAGTCAAAATATGAACACCATCAGATTTTTTTTTTTTTTACTGTCCTTTGACTCCTAATGGATCTCCATATTATTAGCTTTTACCCCTCCTTAAATCTCTCTCATTTTTAACCCAACCAATTATTTTAGAAATTTTTACTCCAACAAGTTCCTCAAATCTTTACCCCTCCTCTATTCTCTTCTCTCCTTCCTCTCTCTCTCCTCCATAACCAAAAAAAAAACTTCTCTCTCCACCCCCACCACCCCAACACCAACAATAACAACTAACATCTCCAATAAATTAGAAGTTTCCTCATTTCCCCCTTTTTTTTTTTTTGAGTTTTTTCACCTCCTTCCCTTATCTTCAACTCCATGTCCTCCATCTCACTTGGAGAGAGAAAAATACATCATTTGGGAGCAACACCACCACCACCAACAATAATAACAACTCACCACAAACAAAATAAAAAACAAAGAACAACATTTTTATTATTTTTATTATTATTATAGACTATAAAACAAAAGAAAAAAAATCCCCAAAAAAAAAAAGTTCTTCTTCTTCCCTTTTCCCTACCACAAATCCTTAACCTTAACCACATTCAATCATCTCAAAAAAATTCCACATTTTGAGCAATACCCAGATACCAAAACTCATTTCTAAGCAATACCCACATTTTATTTTCCCCCAAATTTTTCTTAATCTGGGTCTTCTTTTTTATTAGATTGATTGATAATATCCCACATTTCAGGAACAACAAAACACATCCAAAAATAAATAAATTTATATTACAATATTAGTAATAATAATTATACTACAAATAAATTGATTTTGATTTGTTGTTGTTGTATGAATTAAGAAGAAAAATAAATAAAAATGCCTCATAATCATATAGATAGTGCACCATCAACACCAGGAAAGTTCAAGATGGACAAATCTTCTTACATACACCACCGTCTGAGGTGGCACACAACACCAATAGCCAAGCTCACATTCTGGTCATTCATCTTTGTGGGCCTCATCTTGATGTTTTTTTACAGATCATCTCCATCAGCAAATCCCTCGTCTTTAGTCTCACCCGCTACCATTTCGGACCCGTCTCGCCGCTCGCTCCGGACCTTCTCATGGGGCGGGCCAGCCTGGGAGAAGCGGGTCCGGAACTCGGCCCGGGTCCGTGCTCCAAACGGGATGTCAGTCCTCGTCACGGGCGCGGCCGGGTTTGTCGGGACACACGTGTCGGCCGCATTGAAGAGGAGGGGAGATGGTGTTCTTGGGTTGGATAATTTCAATGATTATTACGACCCGTCTTTGAAAAGAGCAAGGCAGGCGCTTTTGGAGAGGAGTGGGGTGTTCATTGTGGAGGGAGATATTAATGATGGAATCTTGTTGAAGAAGCTATTCGAGGTTGTGGCGTTTACTCATGTAATGCATCTTGCAGCACAAGCTGGAGTTAGGTATGCAATGCAAAACCCAGGTTCTTATGTTCATAGTAATATTGCTGGGTATGTGAATTTGTTAGAGGTGTGTAAATCAGCTAATCCGCAACCCGCAATAGTTTGGGCGTCTTCGAGTTCGGTTTACGGGTTGAATACAAAGGTACCCTTTAGTGAGAAAGATAGGACAGATCAACCTGCTAGTTTGTATGCAGCAACAAAGAAAGCTGGGGAAGAAATTGCACATACTTATAATCATATATATGGGTTGTCTTTGACTGGATTGAGGTTTTTTACTGTGTATGGGCCTTGGGGTAGACCAGATATGGCTTATTTCTTCTTTACTAGGGATATATTGAAGGGGAAATCCATACCGATCTTTGAGGCAGCGAATCATGGGACTGTGGCTAGGGATTTTACCTACATTGATGATATTGTGAAGGGGTGTTTGGGGGCATTGGATACGGCTGAGAAGAGTACTGGGAGTGGGGGGAAGAAGACGGGTCCTGCTCAATTGAGGGTGTTTAATTTGGGGAATACCTCGCCCTTTCCTGTGTCTGATCTTGTTTCGATTTTGGAGAGGTTGTTGAAGGTTAAGGCTAAGAGGATGGTAATGAAGTTGCCTAGGAATGGTGATGTGCAGTATACTCATGCTAATATTAGTTATGCTCAGAGGGAGCTCGGGTATAAGCCTACCACGGATCTGCAAAGCGGGTTGAAGAAGTTTGTTAGATGGTACCTCAATTACTATAAAGACGGGAAGAAGGCCGCGGAATGATGAGATTGAGATGTGACTGAGATGGGGAGAGAGATCTGTAATTTATTCGCTCACCACGGTAGGATTTTTGTTCAAATTCTTGTTCATTGATTCGTATGATTGTTTTTTTTTTGAGTTTTCGTTTCCTGAATGCCCCCATTTTATCTCTTATTCGTGTATCTTAACCGATTCCATATTACGAGGATACTTGCTTCCCCCCCTTTGATGGGAAGTTTTGGGATTACAGAACTTCATTTGGGCCACTATAAGCTGTACAAGAACTATCCATTTTTTATTTCCTTTTTGCCATTTTCACTCTTTCACGAGAATGTAATTCGTTGTAGTTTCAGTGATGTAGAATTCAAACATTAATAGAGCTAAGCCAATTTGTGGACTTGTATTGTTGCACTGCAATTTGAATAAAAGTAGGATACAATTTGTTTATGATCTGTTCTTTCTGTTGTTTCATTGTATAATTTCTGGTATAATTAGCTGTATCGTACGTCTATCTTTCTTCAACGGTATGATCTTTCTTAATTCCTTTTGTCTCTCATTGGATTGGCTGTCTTATTATATTTAGCTTCACAATAGCAGAAACTTCTCTGCACAGCAAGTTTGTAGATCAGAGTGAATTCGATTGTTCAATGTGGTAGGCTGGTCGGATGGAGTTTGTTTGATCTTGTAGTTTTAAGTTAGTACGATTCTTCTGTCAAGTCTCAACCATAGAGAGAACGCTTGTTGCAACCTCTCGAGCTGGTTGTCTTGACTCTTGATGTAGGTAGACTCCTTACTCAAGCTAGAAGAGAACATCCATGGAGGTACCTTTGCTGGTGGCTCTTTGGTAGTAGAGAATCGCCTTCATTTTAGGCACACAATAGTATTCTGGTTCAATGTTGATTGTGGCTGATGGCGATTGCCCAAGAGAATCTTGGGGCTTCAGGGATTTAGATATAAGATTCATGTTGCTCCTGATGTGATTCCTGGACAAAATGGGTCATCAGTCATGACAGGTGCAGGGTATGCTGCTATGTCCAGATCCTGTCTTAGGAGATTCTCTCTGATAATATGCAAAGCTTTGGCTTACATCTGTGCTCTGGCCAGTGGTTAGCGCTACTTATGACGACGATTTAGCATTTTATATTGATAGGATGTTGATTCTAGCTAGATTGATTGGAATGAATGATGCAGTTAGAAAAGCTATGCTTGGCAGGAAAAACTTTTGTACACAGTGACAGTTTAAGGATTTCAGATTGACAGTGTTCTTCCTTAGATTTCTACAGAAGATGTTTTGGGAACTGTGGATCTAATCTTTGCATTTATTAGTGTAATTATCTGCTGAATTTGAGAAAGCCCTTCATTATTCTAATCACATCCTCCCCAATGAACGATGCTAGATCCGATGCACAGCACGGTTGCAGCACATGTAGTTTCTGCTTTCTGGTATTGTCTTGAGCATTGATGCTCTAGTTTCACTGCGGCATCTTCGCAACTCTGCCCTCTATCGGCTGTAGATTGTTTTTTAGTTCCTTTGAACAAGCAGAGTTTTGTATGTCCCAGAAACTGAAAATCCGGAGAGTATCCGAAAACGGAATCGATTTGATTGTTGCACCAGAAATGGTCAGTCATTCATTCATAGTTATGGTGATGAATGTTAGATTAAATGTAACAATGTGAGAGGGACTAGTGAGTTGTGATGGGCTCAAATCAACAAACAATGAAAGATGATCTTTCTTGATGTGGCAAAATTTGAAGTTTCTAATGTTGATTGCCTACATTTCAATCTACTTACATTTGTATCAGTAGCCACATTTTCCAGTCTGTCTCCTTCCTGTATGTAGTTTTCCTGCCTTTACTGTCATGACTCATGACATTAACTAATTGCTCAACATTTATTGTACACTTGTACCCAATTGCCTCAACTCTAGGCTTAGCTTGAGTCACTTGTTATCTAGCTGTAGTGAGTCAGATGACATAATGGTTAACGTTTGGGAAAGCAAGTGAGTTTTGAATCGTCTCATACGGTGAGACTGTCACATGCAAGACTGACTGATCGAGAAAGCCAACGACGCAATAATGCCACAGGTTTTTTGGGTTCTAATAGGACTCTTTTTCTAGCAAGGACTGTGAAAGTTGTTTGGTGATGATGATAAATTGGTAAAAGTGCAGTAGGTTTGTCATTGCAAAGTCTGAAGCTGGTGAGGGTGGCCAATGAATGCACCTGAGTTTCACTTCCATTGGCACTGACAACAGCATGGGCTTCATGTTCCTATGATCTGCTCTCCCAAAAATACCGCAAATAATTACATACCCTTGTCTTTTATCGCGGATACTAGAAAATCCCTCTTATCTTTCTCGAAACTTTGTATGATATAATTTTGATAGGGTAGAGCCCGTAGAGGTAATAAAAATTACAACTACACCGATGATATAATACCGCGATCTTCTAAAATCATATCATTATTTTGTTGCCTTTCTCAACATGTGTTTTTACATTCTTTCAGGTAATAATGCCCTAAGATTTTATCAGGCTTGAGTGTCACAGTAGTACAACTAATAGGTTGATGAACATTGATGTCATCGCTTGACTTGAAGTGGCCTATCCTATAACACATAACTACAAACATTGAGATCAGTCTCTAAGAACTCTCTGAGTTTCTGATTTCCTACATGTTGCAACTTTGAACGTCGTTTGGTTGACATAGAACATAAGAATTGGCACTTCTTAAGAAGTTGCGCGCTTTAGAAGATGATCGATGGATGATCGAGATCGAGATCAGGTCTCACCCGAGAATGATTAAAAAAATTCGCCTATCACAACTTCTGAAGCCAGTACTGGTCAAGAACTAATTTTCACACACAACTACAAGCAGTTCGCGTCAAATGACCCATTGACAGGCTAATTGGAGCTACTGATGACAGTAACTCAGTAAGGTAGTCAGTACTCCATCTTCTAAGATGTCAGGAATTACATAGTAAGATTGAGCATCCTGCAGCCTAAGAATCTAAGATGTCATAGGATGATTTACAGTGATTTATTCCTCTAAGCTGTAGTGCTTGTTAACAGCTTCAAGCATATCCCAGGTAATCTTCATTCCTTTAGGGAAAACAGCCAAGTCACCAGCCCCGATTTCGAAAGTTCCTTCATGTCCATACCTTCACTTTACCTTCCAGCAAGTACATTGTCTCCGTCGCTTTAAAAGTCCATGGCATTTTTTCTGGCTGAGCACTCCACCTGTTCAAATTTCCAGCATGTATTAAAGCAAGCTGATTTCATGCAAATCAGGTTCACTACATCTAACATTCTACATTCTGCAGTTCATGTTCTAATAACAGTTATTACAGTTACATAAGTCCCGTTGCGAATTCCTGAACTACAATGAAATTACACTATTTGATATTATGATTCAATCAACTTTCTTACATGGCTGATCAATTTAACAAAACAAGCTTTTCAAGTAAGAAGTAGCATAATAACATTCCAAGTCTCCGACTTTCATATTTATTGGACGATCATAAATTCATAATATTGTTCTGCAATATTGGCTATACATGACAACTTTGAACATGTAAAAAGTTACATGAGAACTTGAGAAGATGCTCGAGTACGCTACCAGTTTGAAAACATAGCACAAGCAGAAAATGGGTTGACCTTTTAACTTCGAAAATTCTGTTATTGGGTCATATTAATTAGCCATCTTTTAGATCAACTAAAGGCTCTTTGTTCAATTTTTTCACACCCCAGGTTATACCGAAACAGTGAAAATATTACACTGCTTAAACGAAGGACCAGCAAAGGTTCAATCTGTTACTCAGGTTCATGCGGAGGACAAATCCGGGTTCAGTATCTAGTTCAACAACAACCCATAAGCAAAATTAACTAAAACTTCATATAAAGAGCATACTAAACATATGCTACTACCAAATTTACGGAACAAAAGACCAGGAACAATTAACAAAGTTTGGAATTTGGAAAAATATCATCTAAAAATGTTATGTTCTAGATCAATCACATATCATAAGCTATGGAGGGATCCATTTTCCTTTCCCTTTAAGGCTTCAATAAACTAAATCCTTCCTCAATTAGAAAGAAACGGAGAGGAAATCCGCCTTCCCCTCTTCCCTCCCTATCTTTCTTTTCTTTCCTTCTCCACTCCTTCCCTCCTGTAATGCCGCATTGCCACTATTGGAAAGATTTTCTCATCTTTCTTTGATTCTATACCTTGTGTGGTCATAATTCTTTAATCACGGACTTGGTTAGAAGCCTAAAGACGCATGAAAGTTGCTGGAGTAAGCAACAGCAGAAGGTATGCTAAAGGCCAAAGCGTGGATCTATTCAGTCAACTCAATCAAAATCACAATGAAGTATTCCTAAAACTTTACTTCATCCCCACAATATCAGTTCACAAAGAAATATTTTGACATTCGATTCTTAAAAGGGCAAAATACTAAGTATTATGTTCAGTGACTTCCTTTCATTCTTCATAAAGTAATGCATCACTAAGTGACACCCATTTTATGAAATTACTCGCCCAAAGAGAATCCTATTCTCCAGACATTGATCCAAAAAGCCTTAGTTCACCTATGAGCCTTGTAACCACTACACAAAGCAAACATTTAATCTATTTGACAACCTTCCAACAATATCCATAAGCTGATCTACGCTTCAACTTTCGACCTTCTTTACGGGAAGCCACTAAACCTACTAAATACCCTTTTCTATGAAATCACTAACATTGACCCCCTAGAACTCATAACCCTAATGGATACACCGCGAGACCATAATTTCGGGCATTTTGGTGCTATATTATAAGGTGATTACAAACTTGTGAGGAATGCTCTAGAATCAATATTGTCACCTAGAATCATGGGGCACTAACCAATTGCCAATAGCTACTCCGATCCTTTGTGGCATCAAAGACATTTTTGCACCAAGCAACGAAAACGTTACCATTGTTTCATGTGCAAGGCTATATTGCCCTTCTATTGCATCCGAAAACTATTGCAAGAAACAATTGACCCTTCAAGCTTCTTGCTCAACTGTTCTACCTTCAAGCACCCACATTTCATCTCGAAATCTCTAAATAAACGATAAATATACAATGCTGAAGCAAACCACCACCAAAGATACAATCTTTCACTCAGGATTCAAGTAAAAAAGAACAACCTAACTTCAATTTCAAGTTCAACTACAATTCATGAACAAAAGTACAAGCAGACCTCATTTATAGATCCTTCTACTACAAGATTCTAATTAAGTAATTAGTATCAAATTTCCAGGTTAATAACAAATCCTAATCAAATTCGAAGCAAACCCAATAACATAAAAATCAAAATTATGAACTACGAACTTCAGAAGGAACAAATTAAATTAAAAATGCAGTAAATACACTAATAAAAAGGAGGAAAGTTAATTACTTTGGCCAAGAGAAAACACCAAGTTGATCAAGCTTAGACAAAGAAGGGTTTTTCTCAATCTTCACTCCATGAATTTCTGTAACAGTACCTGCAGCTTCTTCCATTATTATGGTGGGAGTTGTTGGTTGGAAATTTCAGGGGTTTTGCGTAAATAAGAAGCTATTAACACAGGTATCAGTAGCAGTAAGATGGACTGTAGTATCGAGGGTTTTGTAATCTGCATTTGCTGCTGCTTCTTTTTTTACCCTTTTTTTGCAGGTATAAGATGAAGCGGAAATATTTGGTAAAGTGTGTGTAATTTGCACTCAGAATTTTGATCTACAGGGTAGAATCACTAGAATGTAGAATGCACGCGAGTTGGTAAGGAGATTATGACTTTGCGGAGTATTGTAAGTGGTTGAATATTCGTCTATTTCGGGTGGTCGAGTCTAGTTATCACCGGGTGTCCGGGTGCTAGTAATATTATCGACTTTTGTTGTCTAGCAACATGATAACATAAACATCTACTCTAACAAGTGTGTTTTAGGGAATACTCTAACAAGTGTTGCGTATCTATAACCGTATAACTCATTGATGATCGGGCCAACTAGAGACACATTTATGATTTCTTCACCTTCTCGGCATTTTACATCGACTCAATATCATCATGCTCTAGTTCTACACCACGCTTGACGGTCTAACCCAAGACCTATGTCCTATAAGGCTATAACCGTATAGAGGTACAACCCCTTTAACTGTCTTGGCACTACCCCTATAGATCGTTTCATTATTACCATCTACCGTGTACAACAACTCGGTGTCTCTTCTCATTTTAGATCACAATGCCAAACCCTAGCCACATCGGTGTGATGATAAATTAACAACAATTTCACGTAAGGTCCAATCTTAGCAAAAGCAGATAGATGTATAGGCCAATTATCTTTGTTGTAGGGAGGGTAATTGAGTGAGATATCAACTTACCGATCTTGGGAAAGCAAAAAATGTGCATGAAACTCAATCCTTTTTATCATTTTAGTGAGAACATAGTTACTATTTTAATATGCGTCTAGGTTATCAATTGACCGTCATGATCTCCAATCAATAACTCGTGTTCCATTCCATACACCAGTTTGTTTTAGTACATTTTATCATCTATGACCATCAACTCGACCCGTAGTTTTACTAGATCCGCGATCTAAAGTCGAAAGGGCAAATTCCCAACATATACGCAATCCATTCCATTCAATTTTTTATGTCGGACTTGAGTTAACATTTTGACTGAAAAAGAAGTGACTTTGACTCTTTGAGCAAAAAAAAAGTAAAATAAAAATTACGAGTATTGGGCTAATGAAACTTGTACGTTACACTTCAAAAATCAACCATATAAACCCAAACAACCAAGGCCCAAAATCAGACACAAAAGAAAAAAAAAAAAACCCAAAAACGACGTCGTGGGCTGCTAGGGTTTAACCTAAAAGACATACATATATACACCCCATCTTCATTTGCGTGCCTCCTCTATCACACTGAGAGGAGAGAGAACAGCAGAGGCGCAGCCCAGAACAATCCCCCCCTCCATTCACAACAAACCTGCAATCATGGTAAATCTTCTTCTTCACTCTAATCTAATCCCTCTATTAATCATTCATTCAGTTGCTTTCTGTATAACATATAGTTTTTATTTCATGTCATTTCATTTCATACTTTATATTATATGTGATGACAGTCGTTGGTAGCGAACGAGGAGTTTCAGCACATTCTGCGTCTGTTAAATACCAATGTTGACGGGAAGCAGAAGATCATGTTTGCTATGACTTCAATCAAGGGTATTGGTCGCCGTTACGCCAACATCTGCTGCAAGAAGGCTGACATCGACATGAACAAAAGGTTGCTTCTTTTTTACGCTTTTTGATTAATGCCCTTTTTTAATTTGATTCATTTTATTGTCTGGGTTTTGCTTGTTTTGGGTTGATTTGATAAATTTTTAGGGTTTTTGTTTGTTTTGTTGGATGATTTGGTGTGATTTGTGATTAGGGTTTATGATTTAGGGGTTAGGGTTTTGTTTGGGAGAGGTTTTTGGTGGGTTTGTTTTGTAGGAGTTGATTTTATGTTTGTTGAAATTTGTGGGATTTGTTTTAGGTGAGATTGTGTTTTAAAAAATCTGATCTTTTGTATGTTGTAAAGTATGTTTTCGAATATGCTTTTGTGTGAGGATTATTGATGTGCCGAAGCCTGCTAGTGTTTAAGTTGTCGATTTACTGAATTACGGTCGTCCTTGTCGTTGTAGAGAAAGTGGTTATTTTCACTCGTAGCGATTCTGGCTCAGGTTGAGGATGTTGTGGAAAACTGTCTACTTGTGCTCAAAGTTGCGAACTTTGTTTATCATGAATCTCTTGTAGTTCTTTTGTGTAATGTTGATATGTGAGGTTATTTGTTTTGTTCGAATGACGCTGCCTTTGTTTCATTTCTTGCTCTTCTAATTCAACATGGATACTCGTAAACTAAAAGGACAGTTCTGTTATGTGTTGAATGGTTGTGAAATGTTTAGAATAATCGTGATTATGATATCATAAGCTCTTTTATGAACTTGTTTGTACCAAGTATGGACTATTTTCTGTTGAAGTTCTGTAGTTCTCAGTTTTTTCTAGTGTTCTGCTGAAGTTTACCTTACTGTTGTGACTATGGTTTGATAGAGGATTTGTGAAAGAGAGGTGTTGCGTGGAAGGGGGAGCAGGCTCCATTTCCAATTATGTTCTGAGGAATCGTTCTTTAATATTTGAGGGAAATGGATCCCCCTTCTTTCTTTTCTCTCCGTCCTTTCCTGCCCACCATTTTCCTCTCATAACTAATATATAAAGTTTTAAATTTTGAGGATGTTAGAATTTTTGTAGTTGATTCATCTGGATGGAGCATAGGAAGCTGGATTTATCTAGGAACCTTTTGGCAAACAAAGTTGAACTCTCAATAATAGATAGCCTACCAGTAATATATATGTGTTTTCCCTGACTTTTTTCAGCTCCCATGTTTTCTTGCGGCCAATTGAGCTTTTGGATGATGCATTTGTTTAAGATTGCGTGTTGATTATTTGCACCGACATTTCTCTTCTTTGGGGTTCACATATTACTCTTGCAATGTGTTTATGTCTTGTATTTGCACCTTGTTTCATAAGCTCATATGTGAATGATCTGTTTCAGGGCTGGTGAACTCTCCACTGCAGAGCTTGACAATCTGATGACTGTTGTTGCCAACCCAAGGCAGTTCAAGATCCCAGATTGGTTTTTGAATAGGCAGAAGGATTACAAGGATGGTCGTTACAGCCAGGTTGTTTCTAACCAGCTTGACATGAAGCTTAGGGATGACCTTGAGCGTCTAAAGAAGATCAGGTTTGTTTTTGCTCTGAATTTTGCTTGGCTCGTACTTTCTGTTTGGTTCACTGTTAGAATAATTTCCCTCCATGAATATCAGTATTTGAGCCGATAAAACTCATAAGAGTATGATACTTTATAAATCTGGGAGCTTTACCACTTAAAGTTTTGAAGGACCGAAACTTAAGAGTAGTCTGATGTTTGCTTATCATGTATCTGCCTTGCTTACATAATTTACTCTCTTGTCTTTAGAAACCACCGTGGTCTCCGTCACTACTGGGGTTTGAGAGTTCGTGGACAGCACACCAAGACTACTGGCCGTAGGGGAAAGACTGTTGGTGTCTCAAAGAAGCGTTGAGGAGTTGGAGCTATTTTGCTATCTGGATCTCTAGTTGGTTATGAGTTTCACCATAGTAATGACTTTAGCCAGTTTGGCAGTTTGCTGGTATTTGTTTTGTTGTAGATCTTGTAACCAGATTTTAATGGTTTAGTTTGTTTCGAGCAGCCATTAGTGACCAGTAATGAGTAGGGAGAAAGGGAAACTGTCATTTTGATATATCAACCTTCAAAGATTTTGCTTGTTTGGATTATTACCATCCTGTTTCCTCATTTCAGTTGCATTTTGAGATCGGTTTATCGTTTCTGTTGCTGTTGTCTTACCAATCGTTGTCCCTGGGTTAGCCTAGGATTTTAGCGTTCCTTGTTTGACACTTGTTCTGTGAGATAACTCGACTAGGGACATCACTTTGCCCTTTGAAGTATTTACATGCAGAAGGTTTGACATTTTTACCAAAAACTCGATGTTTTGAACGTATGGTACAATAATTTGACCGAGAACAAGTTCTGATTCTCAGTTGCTTTGAGTGAGAGTCCAGTTCCTCAGGTTCGTGTTGTTTGTGCAATTCTTTTTCGATCTTTGCTATATACTGGTCTTTTGAGCCCTTGGTCATTTCTCAATTGGTGACAAAACTTAGGGCCCGTTCGGTATCACTGCCGTTTTCAGTTTTTGGTTTTTTGGAACTGAAAACCATTTTTTCTGGTTTTCAAAAACGGGACTTTTGTTTTCAAAAAAACCGAAAACAAAAAACGATACCGAACAGACCCTTAATTTGTAGCAACAGAATGTTGAATTTGTTTTCTGGACTTACGATTTCAGCAGAATTATGTCAAATTTGAGGTTTTTTCTTCCGAACGAAACAGAAATCAGATGTAGGTATCCCTGCAAAAACAGTTTTAGGCGTAAAACATTTTTTTCGTTCATCATGAAGGACAAGATACCTAATATTTCAATCAGCATACAAGGAGTACTCGGCAGCTTCAAGGGTTGCTATAGCCCTGTTGAACTACACAGTCTCAACCTGAATCATGCACCAAAGAATCCTTGTTTCCTTTCTAGAGTCTGATCCTAAATGAACTTACAGCTAGTGTACATCAAGCAAAGAACGAAAAGTTGAAACCATGCCCAAATCATTTCCAAGGGTTTGACCTCCAAAGTTCAGCAGTAGTTTGTCAAGAGCACGACTCATCTGGTGCTTGTATTGGGGGGCTCTTTCTCATCGCTGCAGCACATTTTCGGTAGTCATCTTACATCTTGAAACAGACAGTGCCACAGCTTCAAAATCAACCTTACTCTTGACTCTCCTCAGAGTCACTTTCCTCCTCACTTTCCAGGCTCATATGATTAAGATTTCTTTCCAGTGGTGGAAGCCCATCATCTGACTCGTCTGAGTCATCCTCTTCCTCACCCCGTGCCTCTCTATCCTTAGCTTGCTTATCTGATTTCTCCTGCAGAAGTTTTGATGGGCTTTCCTGAGACAACCATGCATTTTGGACTGAGAGTATCTCAGCACTATCTTTGCATTCAGAATAAGCCTTAAGGA
>JBBYHQ010325608.1:0-14991 GCA_038382645.1 Spergularia azorica
ATCCAGGAGATGTTCAGGAGGGTGAGCGAGCAGTTTACAGCTATGTTCAGGCGCAAGGCTTTCTTGCATTGGTACACTGGTGAAGGCATGGACGAGATGGAGTTCACGGAAGCAGAGAGCAACATGAATGATCTGGTTGCAGAGTACCAGCAATATCAGGATGCAACTGCAGAGTATGAGGAAGAGTATGAAGAAGGCGCTGAGGAAAGTTACGAGAACTAGGAGAGTTACTTTTCCATCAAAAAATGAAATTGCTTTCTTTTTATTTACCGCCTTTTTCTTAATCACAGGCATAAAACTATGGCTGCACTTTTTTCTTGATATATTTTTATTTTGTCTGTTTGTATCTTTGAAATCTTTGGGAGTGCAATTCTATTATGCAAAATTGTATTAATTTGTTCAACTGTTGATCTTTGCATGTTTGTTGAAGATGAGCTCCTTAATTTTTTATCAAACAGCATTTGCCCTGACCTGCGCTTTCTTCTCCTCGTTTAATAATCTTCATACCGTGACGGTACGCCGCAAATGTCGTCTGCTCTTCCCATTAGCCTGTGGGTCTTAATAGTGGTGCCAGGCGACGGTTTAGTGGTAGTAGGATTAGGCCGGGGGTGGCTGCTGGGGTGGGGGAGGGGGGAGGAGGGGAAAAATGGGGATTAACAATATTAATTAATTTACTTAATTATTTTATCTTAGTCAAACTAATCAAATGGTTCAGATTCATTTAGAGTAATTAGAGGGCTATTAATGGGGAGTCCCTATTAATGTTCTCTTTACAATGGCTACCAAGTTGTGGTAGCAACTGTAGAATTGTTAGGATTTGTTGCCATTAAAACTCACTACATTTGGATCTAATAATATTGACATACACCGTACGTATTGACGTACATGCATGAAATCAGTCCAATATATATTAATGAATAAAGATAAGATGTAGTGTATTTAGGAGATGAGAAAATCATCCAAGTTAAGATGTAGTGTATTAATGAATAATCTTGTTCAGAAAAGGGGAAAAACAAAATTAAGTGTTTCTCGATGTGGTTGTGGGTGGTTTAAGGAATCAAGGTGGGTGGACGGGAGTGGTGATGGACTGATGGGTGTTTTAGTGGTGGCCGAAGCAATGTAGGTGGTCTTACCAAGTTACCAAGGCCAAATGAATATATAACGCGAACCTTTTTATATAAGGTGGTTGTTTCCAAGTTGAGAACGTATAAGGTGGTTTTATGCAAAATGACCTTTTTTTTTTTTTTTTTTTACAATTACATATTAGCCCGTTCTACCTTGGTGTTACGATGTTGAAGGTACGGTTCTGCAACGTTGTTGATAAAGATAAGCGATCACGAAGGAACAAAGAGATTGATTTTTATAGCGAAGACTGATTTGATGTCGGTGCATGTAACTGTATTCATAATCGACCTCATGAAGAGAAGAACAAACGATTTTGGATTTGGGAGGGATCCATTAACACAATAGTTTTACAATGAAGTGTATGAATACACATCAATAATCAGAGAATATACAAAGAAATACGAACAAACAAAACATAATAAAACGAATATGAAACTTCAAAATTTACAATAGATACGATTAGGCGTGTGTACAATGTGTACAATGTGGAATCTTACATGGCAAGATTAAGATGGGAATGAAGGGGTGAAGAACACTCCTAAGGAAGTAGTTTTTGCTAGGTTGAGGTCATTAACATTGAGAAAAATTTGTTGCTCGTACCTCGTAGCAAATTGCTACCAAAAAACGGGAGCTGAATATATGAAAATCTAAATTCTATTGATAAGATATGATAATCTATCTTGTTGCCTTAGAATTGGCGCCTAATGCAAGAGTACTTAATAATCCATTCTTTCTTGGTGTTACGACGTTGAAGATTCTACAACAATGTTGACGAAAATAAGCGATACATGAAGGGACAATAAGATTAATATTTACCGTATAAGTTTATAGCGAAGACTAAGGGACAAAAAGATTAATCTTTATAGCGAAGACTAAGTTGATATCGGTGTATGTAAATGTATTCACAATCGACCTTTCCTCATGCTCATTCTTTGCCTGATGGTAGATAGTAATATATAAGAAAAATTAATTAGTTTACATGGACTCGTGTTGATGAGATGAAATATTGGGTAAAAATAGGGCGATACTAGTAATTAGGTGGGTGCAAATAAATCTTCACACAAAGAGATGTACTACTTTATAAATGAATTTATCTTTAATCTACCCTATTTTAATTATTTAATTAAGAAAAATCATCATAGTCTCTCTCCTACAATACATCCCCTCAATTTATAATTGACAACACTAGTGAACTCCCAACTCCAAAAAGAAATATTACCATTCCTCTCTCAAGACAAAACAAGCAATATTACTAGTGAACTTCACCAGAGACGGAAAGGTAGATGCTGGTAAGACTGGGGCGACATACTAGAAATAGAAATAAAAAGGGCACCGGCATTGAAAGGCGAGGGAAAAAACAAATACAGTAAAAAAGGATCGTTGAAAGGCGGAGCAAAGCCCATGAACGAGCAGAAGTGAGTATTTTTTACCATAGTGGGTTCCTTGCTAAAAAAAAAACAAAAACAAAATTACTCCACTTGTTAATTTATTGTGTTCTTTTCTTTTGATGCTTTTAAGTCTGCTTCCAAACGCGTAGCAATATTTTTATAACCTGTTCACATAGGTCTTTTAACGTACTCCTCCGATTCAAAAAGATTTTCCGGTTTCGTTTTGCAGTTTTGGGTTGATAAGTTTAGGACTACTTGTAGACTAAATAAAAGACCTGTTTGCCTTCAAATCAAGTAGGGTTGATAGAGTGCAATGCAGAATGAAGTATTTGCAAATTTTTGCAGCAAGTAAACGATTCATTTGGTCTAAAAATAGCTCCAAACATGACACCCCAAAACTGCAAAAAGAAACAGGAAAATCTCTTTGGGTAGGAGGGAGTATACAATACCTGGGACTGTTATACATGACAATTCAAGTTAGAGAACCCGTATCAGTTACGAGGATGTTTTGTAGTCTATCTTTTATGTCAATTGAGATGAAATCAGTATAAAAGTTAGTCTATATTTTATGACGATTCATGTGTGTTGTCTTTTTTTAGGATTGCTGAAATTCTTAGTAGACTAGCAAAGGCGGAAAGTGAAATTGAGGTTTGGAAAAGTGGGAATTGTAATCCCCCCACTGTGGTGGTGAATCAGCATAACTTGGATGATATTTTGGAGAGATTGAGCAGAGTAGAGAGTGAAATTGTTGATATGCGGGAGAGATTGAGCAGAGCAGAGAGCGAACTTGTTGATATCAGAGAGAGATTGGGCAGTGTAGAGAGTGGAGGGGAGAGATTGAGCAGAGTAGAGGGTGGACTTGTTGATATCCGGGAGAGATTGGGCAGTGTAGAGAGTGGAGAATACCGCACTCATCTCTTCAATGAAGTAGTTCCTTCTTGTGTATTTCTTAAGTTACACAAACGCAGATGGTCCGTCGATGACATTGAAGTCCCGGACAATCCTTTCCTAGTCACACAAGAGATGGGTACTGGGTTCGTGGTGTTCTCCGAAGACTTACAGCTAAAATCTGGGGGTACTCAACGGTATACAGTCATAATGACTGCCTCCCATCTTATCCCAGCCTTTGCCAAGGAAGATACTAACAAGTCGCTTATTAATGCTAAGATTGTTATCTCTGCTCTATTCCACAATGAACCCGAGTACAAAGAGTATAGCGCAGAAGTCCTCCACGTTGATCAAAGTCTAGACACGCTTTTACTCTACATGAAGGATTGGAGGCTTAGACCGGCCTTGAGCTTCTTCGAAGATTCTATACCGCGAGGGATGCCAATATTTTGCATCTCCAATCCACGACCAGGTGTGACAGTGGAAAGGTGGAATTTTTCCGTCGGTAGCGCTAGGTAAAATAACTTTTGGATTTCATTCAAATAATTCTCATGCACTATAAACTCTTCAATTCTTCTCTCTCTTAAACATTTTTTTTGCCTTTCAGCCACCTAAGTGAGATGGATTCATATATGGTGTGCTACTCTTTGAATACTGAAGAAGGCAGTTCTGGTGCCTCAGTTTTCAACGCTGACAAAAAAGTGGTAGCAATTCACAAATTTATTACGAAGAGACTTGCCTATGGCATGGGGGTAACGGCAATAAAAAGAGTTGTTATGGACTGCTTTGGGTTGATGGATGAAAGAGAGTCAGTGTCAATGATGATTTCTCGCGGCATGCAAGAGTTTGTGAGAAATAACTAGGTATTAAGTTTTTGCTTAAAATGAAGTACGGACCAAGATGGAGAACTGAGGGGAAAACACACACTAGTAGTTCTGATCTATCAATTGTCTCTTTAAATTGTTCTTTCTAGACAAGCAGTAGGAAAAAACAGGCAAGTTCCAGTGCTTTCACTACACAAAAGGGTCATCCCTGAATTGAATTATTAGAGCATCTTATATAGAAATGTCTATTCTGAGGTATAAAGTACTAAGCAATGTAACCAGTTTTATGGAGTATATCCAAGTCCAGTAACCTAGACATTAGAATGCTCTGATACAGACTAGTCAAATTTCACATATCTCAAAAAGGACCATAACATAATTTTAGTTTTATTCATTTTTATTTTCTTTTATTTATAGTGTTTGATTATTTTTCAAGTAGGTGACTTCGATCCCTGAATACAATAGTGTGTCTTTAGATTGAGTACCATCTGATTCTGGAATGCTGGGGAGCCGTATTTTGACTGTATGGTAGTGCCTAGTTGGAGTAAAAATGACCTGTATTGTCACTGTGTGAGGAGAATATTTGTTGCACCACCTGTTATCCTATCTATGGTATAACAACCTTCAAGGATGCCTTATCTTTGCTTATTTTCGATCCTGGAGGGTAATTATGTGTTGTGCCAGTGAAGGGAGGTAACCAATATGGTAAATTTGGATGGCATGCTCAATTGAACTTGAAGGCGGCTAATAGTCTAGCTGATTTGACTGATGATGCTTCATTGGTAAACATTTTTGAGCGACATACTCGGCCTTTGATCTCCACCCTTGACTCCTTGAGGAGACATGGTAATTTGGGAAGTGGAGAACATTTGGATGAAGGAGAATCTGAGAGTGGCAGATGTCCGAAAGTTTCTTACTAAGGGTCTTGGAAATTATAGTCTTTTGCTTGAGGCGGTGATGGTAACTTCTTTATCTTTGATCCTGGTGGAATTTTTTTTGTGAATATTGCCAACACTAGCACTGATATCAGGTCTATAACACTCAAATTGGGCATATGGCATATCACAGAGTTGTGTAGGAGTGCAGAGCCTTTTCCTAGAATTGTTCCCAGAGGTCATCTACTTCCATCTACTTTCCATCCCCCTATAAAATGCTAGCCAAACAAAGTAAAATAGATTCCTCCCTCTCCCTCCCCTCCGTTTCCCTCCATTTCCTTTATCCAAACAGACCCTAAGAGTCTTCTGGAGGTTGTTCACATGTGTTACAGGCACATCATGGACCGAGACCAGCAAGAGAGTTTCCTTCCCATCTTAAAAGCAGGGCTGCCTGAAGCCGAACAATTTGCACATATCCAGGTGCTTGGTTAATGTTGAGGGTGAACTGAACTTGGAGAATTCTTGGCAGTCTCCGTTCACACTAAGCAAGTGGTCATCATTCACATGTTTGATCCTGGAGCGCACACTATAAAGCTGCAATTAAGAAACCCCAAATTGCTAAACAAGCTTCACGATGCCCTATCCTACAAACCTTGAGGCTACAATTTGCTAGTTTCGGCTAAGACACCTACAACATGAAGGGCACAGTGCCCGTAGTGGCATAATTGTTTTTTTTTATCCTGGTGGTCTCTCTATTCTCGAGGACAAGGATCGTTTCAAGGGGTTGGTAATGATGCATCTCAAAGAGGATGAGAGCGTCATTCTAGTTTATTTATTAGTGTTTTCTTTTATTTAGTTGATTATTTCGGTATTTCCCAAGTAAGCTCATATACACGTAGAGAGCTCTAAGGTGTAAGAAACTTCTGAAGTGAAATACCAAAATCTCATTGAGATACAACCTTTTCCAAAAACTCATTTTCTCTCATTTCATCCCAAAAATCCTAGGTGACATTCTACCACTCGTCCACTCATAGCAAATTCATAGCTACTTTTCTCAAAAACTGCTTATTATCTATCTTTGCTGTTTATAATTCAATCGCATCAGAATCTTCATTTATACTGCAATAGTCAGAGTCCAAATTCTTAAGGGGAAGGGGAACTAAAATTGATAGCAGAGATGTAAATGCAATACGAAAGATTGTAACAAAGAATTGATAAGAAGCATACCCGGGGGAGAGCCCAATATCAGTAAGGAAGACCAGCAAGTAAGTAAATCAAAAGGCGGATGTAATGTCATTAAGCATATGCCCAACGCCATAGACAAAAACGGGTCATCGCCCTAGTGGTCTACTGAATGATGCTTCATCATTTATGCCATCAGTCATATCTTTGTGAAGGCGCAGTTGCTTGAGACTTAAACGCCTGACAAATTGCAAAAAGTCATCCTAATCGTCAGTCATCACAAAGTTTAAAACAAAACAAAAAAAGCAAGCTCGAATCTAGGATACCAAGATACGACGCACCTTCAGCAAACACGAATCCTAATAATCTCTCAGCAGGTTACTCCTCCTTGAGTTGCCGTCACATGTGTATCGAATATATATAGTGCTCTCACAGTAGTGCACCACAAAATTTTAAGGCTCAATTTCCCGGAAAGCCATTTTGTAATCTATAGATCAAAAGGAATGTACATCAGGCCACATTCAAAAATGATAAATCACCAAAAGTCCTAGACATGTTTTGGAAATTTATCAAATTTTGCAAAGTGGAGACAAAGTTCATATTATGTAAGTTAATGACTATCTATTGAGAAATCTATTGATCACAAGAGTTTTGACAAGCCGATCCAAGCACCATCATAATTCATAAACACGCATACCATGGATCTTTCGTCCCGAACATGGAAATTGCACACAAAGCAGCATCCTATGGCGATCGACGAATAAGCAATCCAGCGATACTGCTCAAGTGAAGAGCATGTAAGATTAGTTAGGAATTATATATCAACATGGCTTCTTGATTGATTTACCAAGACTGAAGACAGCCAAAGGCACTGCCCACTGCATTAAATATTTTCGATATTTAGAGACCAAAGAAATGACAAGTCATAATTGAAAGAGAATTATGAAGAGCCTCACCATTTCACCATAGTATAAAGCCAGAATTAATGACTTGTGGTAATGAATCTAAATAGTTAAGTGAGGTGTGGTAAAGAATACTTGGTTACGCCTTTAGATCATACAGAAAAAGCACAAGTAATGAAAATCAAAAGTAACTAACAGAGTAAGAAAGATTGTAACAAGAATACAGGAAACCCACCCAGTTGGTAATTGATTCATACCTGATCGACTTAGGTTAGTTTGGCAGCTGTACTCTGGATTTTATCAAAAGCAGGAAATGGTGATTGGTCATTTTCCTCCATTTTCATCACTCTACAGTATATTTGAAAGAAATATACATAATTTACCTAAATGCCCTTAATTCTTTTATTATTTTTATCCCACCATTTGTTTTACCATCCCCCTACAATTTGACTATCAAGTAATTCCGTGTTTCGTATCCAGTACAGTTTCGAAGCTATTCTAGGTTTTGTCGTATGAAGCAATTCTTATTATTTTCTAAAAACGATCCAATATGCAAAAACGTTGACTTGATACACAGGGAACGTTACACTTCCTAAATACAAAAGGAACAATCAGCATCACAGCTTGTTAGCACAAAAACTAAATATTCTATAACAAAAAATACCATTAAAACAAAAATATGTCATTCTATAACAAAAATCATTCATTCCATAACAAAAACCGTTCATTTTAGGTCAGAAACCATTCATTTCAAAACAAAATCATTCATTTTAGGACAAAAACAATTCATTCCAAAACAAAACCCATTTATTCATGACAAACCATTCATTCCCAAAAAAAAGAAACAATTCATTCCATAACAGTAATCATTAATTTCAAAACAAAAACAAATTAGTCTATAACAAAAACATACCATTATAAAACAAAAATATGTCATTCTATAACAAAAAAAAAAAAAAAAAGATCATTCTATAACAAAAACAGACTATTATAAAACAAAAATATTATCATCGCCATTCCGATCCCTACGCTAGACCTCGATGATGAACCTATATGGGGTCTTAGTCCCAATGGTAGATTCTCGATCAAATCAGCTACATGGCTAGAACATGGCCTTCAGGTTGGTGAGCCACCCTGGCATTTTAATTGGATTTGGAAGATGGATATCCCCCCCAAACTCCAAATCTTTTGTTGGCAGCTTCTCCATAACGGACTACCGGTTAGGGGAATCGATATTTTATGCCCTAGATGTTTTGCGAATATTGAAAATAATGATCATCTCTTTTTACATTGCCCATTTTCCAAAGCTATTATCGACCATAGGAGATGCAAGGAATGGATTAATCTTCGCTTGCCAAGTACCATTGAAGAATTATTTACTGATCTCTCCCGAAGAGATAAAAAATCACTCCAAAAAACCGTCTTTCTTCTTTGGAGTATATGGAAGGGTCAAAACCAGTGTATTTTTTATTCAAAGTCCTTCCATCATCTGTCTTGTTTCGTTCAAGCTTTCTATTCTTTTAAAGAATGGAAAGCTCGGTGCAAGTTGGATCTGTTCTCCCCCTCTCCTCCTTCACAATCCCCTGGCTCGGCTTTTTCTCCTTCAGTTATCCCGGTTCGGTGGTACCCTCCTGCAGCAGATTTCATCAAAATCAACTTCGATGGTTCGGTTCGAGACAGCAAAGCGAGTGGAGGTTTTCTTTTAAGGGATCCAGGTGGGAATATTCTTAATGGTAGGGCTCTAAATATGGGAAGTTGTTCAATCCTCCTAGCGGAAGCTCACGCGCTACGGGCAAGCATCATTATGGCGATAAATATGGGTATTAAAAAGGTGGAAATCGAGGGCGACAATAAAATGATTATTGATGCAGTCCTTGGAGCAGCGAGGTCTCACTGGTCTACCGATTTTTATCATTAAAGACATTAGGGATATGTTGCGTCGATTTGAGTCGTCGTCTTTGAAGCATATTTTTTTCGAGAGGCTAATAGAGCTGCTGATTTCTTGGCAGCAACGGGGCACAGTATCCTTAATTTTCAGGGAGGTGTCCCGGCTTTAGAGATTAGGGATTCCTTGTTTCTTAGTATTACCAATGCAGACAAGGTAAGTGATTTCCTGGCGAGAAGGATCACCTAACCTCTTTTTTTGTACGCTTATCATTTCAAAAAAAAAAAAAAAAAGGAAATATTGAGAGAGTTTAGAAAATGAGAAACACCCACATTTTATTATTAACAACTCACACGACAATAATTAATAAATCACATATAGAATCCTTATTTTCGTGAGACTCTCTCATAAATGTATGTAATAAATTTGCGATATAATCACTCATAACATTGGTTAAGTGTATCAGAAAATTTAAAAACATACGGAGTATATAATTAGATTTGTTTCGAAATTTATCTCAATTTGAGATCCATTTACACATTTTTACGATATGAAACAATTCAGTTACTCCGTGTACATTTAGTAGAGATTTTTTTTTTTTTCCTAAAAAGTTTAGGGAGTGTCCAAAAATAAGAGAAATGGTGAGAGAGTCCAAAAAATGGAAAATTCTCACAACATTTATTAGCCAGAGTCCATACTTTCATAGAATTGTAATTTGAAAGTTATTTAGATGTGAGTATGTGACACAACGTAATTAGTCATAACTTTCATTTTGTATATAAGAAAATTAATACATATAACTCATTAAACCTATTTTGAAATTTTATATAAAATGAGTTCCATTTATACATTTGTTTGATAGAAATGCATTAATTAGCAGTCATCGAGTGAAAATTGCAAAAATGATATTGTGTATATTACTAAACTAAACTCAACAAACAAAATATAAACACTACATCTGATTAACTAAGAAACATGTTTCAGGTGAAACTTTTTGTATAAGAATCATCAAACACGATATAATATGTTACCGTGCAACGCACGGGCTAAAAGAGGGATTTTTGAATAACATAGAGAGAGTCCATCATTTAAGAAATGCTCAAAGAGTTTAGTGTATGCATGGTGAAAGAGCAAAATGGAAGAGTCAATCATTTAAGAATTACTCAAAGAGTTTAGTGTATGGTGAAAGAGCAAAAAGAAGAGTCTATCATCTAAGAATTACTATTCACACTATATTATAGAAACACGGTATGATTGACCATACAATTGGTTATGTGTATCAGAAACTTTTGAAACATATACCATTTTATTTGATTTGAAATGAATTTCAATTTGAGATCCATTTATACATTTTTCGATAAGTATTGCTTAATGATTACAATCGACTTTATATAGTATACCTATTAAAATAAAGGGTGATTTTGAAGAGTATTGATAAGAAATGTTATTTGTATAATTTAAACATGAACAATCTACAGTTTTGTATTTTTTTTTAATTGATCAAGATTTTAAAATACATGTAAGCAACATCACAACAATTGCTATAAAAATCATTAAGAATGATATAATATTTGAACCGTGCAACGCACGGGCTTAAAACTAGTAATTAATAAATGTGAAGATAAGTGTGCATAGAATTTTTTGAAGTGTATAATTGAAATTTAATACTAGATCATGAAAAAGGAGAATAGACATTAAAAAATGAAGTCTATTGCTTAATAATGCTCATTAAATTTAAATCTTGAATGTATAAAATCAAGAACTAAAAACAGATTAATATAGAATTTCAATTTATATGAACAAACTGACCTTTGAGATGTTCAAAATTTGGTGTTGATGAACTCTGTTCTTGCTTGATCTTGAGTATTTGTTACTAAAACAGCAAAACACAACTAAGAATTGGAATATTGGTATAAGTATTGATGAAATTTGGTACCATAAAAAGTGAAAATCTACATAGCTTTGATCAATGTTGGTGAATTAGAAGAATCTTGATATGGTTTTGAATTGATTAGTTACGTATAATGAGGAGAAAGCTAGATATTAGGGTTAAACTAGTTTACTGTCCGGGCTATGCCTGGAATAGATTTTATCATTTTATTTCTTTGTGAACAAATAATTTTATCAATAAAATCTACCATTTATAGAACTTTCACTTTCAATATAGATGATGTGATTCTTCAAATAAATAATAAGGAAGGTACAAAATAATAAGGTAAAGATGAAATCAATTAATAGTAAACATTGATTTTTTATAATAATAAAATATTGTGAATTTTTTTAATATGGAAAACGTCGCTATATTGTTTACCATAAAAAATATTTCAAATGAATTTTTTACGTGGCATTGCAGATGGTCTAACTGAAGCCGGTGAACGTGGTCGTTGCCTCTAACACAGCTTTTAATATATAGTACTAGTTTTTATACCCGTGCACAAATGCACGGGCTGTTATATTATCTTGGTATTAAACTCTATTTATATTAGGTGTTTAGTTTTTTTTTTTTTTTTTTTTTTTTTTTTTTTTGATAATCGGAATTGTAGAATTGCTACTCACCTATAGTAGATGGGCATATTAGGTGTTTAGTTAGATATAGACTAAAATTACTTGATAGTGCTACGGCTCAAATTTAGTCATGCTAATAAATGTACAATAAAACAAATACTTGATAGTAGGTATTCAACTCTATTTATATTAGGTGTATAGTTAGATATAGAATAAATGTACAATAAAACAAATACCTGATAGTATAGGAGTTACAACATTAGACCCGTCCAAAATTTTGGTGGCTTAATTGAACCCACTTTTTATAACCCTCGACCCACCTTTTGGGTCAAGTCCTCGATATTTTTTGGATTATGAACCCGCTATCTTGAGTCATAACCCGAACCCGTTTAATGCAATTTTCTTCTTAATTTAACATACCTGACTTGATCAGTTGACCATATTTGACCCATAATTAATAGAAAGATGATGTACAAAAGTTATTCAGAAGAAAACACAGTTAGTATTATAATTATAATTAAATCATTACCACAAAGTGAAACCAAAAATGAATAAGTATACCCCTATGGCATGGGCAATTCGTCTTTCAAGTAAACTGGCATTACACTTTGTGTACGGAGTCTACTAAATATGGCATTTACACTTCTGGCATTGGTAATTCATCTTTCATTAAGAGTGGGATAGAAGTATAGAACTGTCTAGTTTAATACCCGTTTAAAATTGCATGCGGTGTTATATGGAATTGTTATAAATTCTATCTTAATTGTAGCGTGATGATGATAATATTAGTAATTTAGTCATTTAAATCGATTCGTGATAATATTAATAAGATACGATACACGACATTAGACCTATGTCTAGCTTAGATCGCCAACCTCCTAACTCAACTCGTTTTTTAGTATCCATGACCTATATTGACATAGACACGTTACGACCAACATATTTTTGGGTCAACCAACATGACCTGTTAGCACAAAATCAAATTAAGACAAAAAATATAAGCAGCGGTATTAAGTTCATAAATGAATTAGAATTATGTAGAGTCTCATAATAACTCAAGATCTAATTTTTAGTTTGATTACTCCGTATTGTTTAAATTTATCTATTGTATGCCTCACGTATGTATATACCCTTTCGATTCACAATAATCTTCTCGTTTGATTATGTACGATTTTTATTCAAATCAATAACATGCGGCTGAAAATAAGAGTAGAAAAAAGTGATGTACTTTTCACCTATAGCGACCTGACCCGACATGACCCCTTGTTAAATTGACCATTATTTGACCCGTAGTTGTTTACCCTAGAGAAATTGCGCTGACTGTTGTATGATATTAATGAAGACTCATTTTTCTTGTCATTATCATTTTAATCTGAGCAATGGGTATTAAAATAAAAAAAATAAAAAATTAAATTGGTAGATGCACATTAGAAAGAAAAAAAAAAGACGACATATCAGGAAGTTAGACATGATTTTTGAAATTCTAAGTTGTCAATCCGCTTAACATGACCATGAGTGCTACTTTTGAGTCATTTCAAATTTTTATGTCTAATGAGGGATTGACCCATATTAAACCAAATATGTTTTGACGCACATGTAACTTGACTCGTTCACATGTCGTAATTGAGTTAAAATCCCGATAAAACAACATGTGATTCGAATTAGCTAATAAGATGTGCTTTAGATTAGAGCGAAAAAATAGCATAGGACCTTATATAATAATATTGGCACGTTAAAAGCTATTTTACATAAGATTTATACTACGATAAATAGTTTTTGTCCATTTTGTTATTACCCGTGCACGAGCTGTTATAAGATATTCTTAATAAGTGTATTTTGTTAGTCCTGTTCAAAGATAAAAGCTTAGCTGACCCTGCAACTCGACTTAATCTGGCCAGTTTTTGCTAGGTGGTGATTATACTTTTATGCGACCTGTAACTCCTAACGACTTGAGTCTATCTTAACCCGCATATATCTTTGCCTGATTTTGACTCGGCATATTATTTTTCAAAATGGTTAGCATAATAGAAGGAAAGAATAATTCATTTTATTCTTTCTCAAAATTTGTATGATTTGAATTCATGAAAAGAAATAGGCAATATTTCGTTGATTTCTTTGCCATTAAATTATGACATCATTGGATTAGTTTGCATTATTTTTCGCTCCAAATTGATTAGTTAGCTGATTCTTTTCGAGTTTAAGTTGTTAAACTAATACTTGGCCTAGTTAAATGGTTTTTTATGACATAAGATTGACCAAATTAAGTAGAATTTGGATGACCGTTTATTTGAACTATAGTAGCACACCCATATAATATCAACTATAGAAATTTTTGATATTGCATTACCTTTACTATGACCTAACTAAACATTGATGTGTGTTAATTTTTCTCCCGACGATTTACATGTGTACCAGTACACTCGAATCCCTAGTGCATGCATGATAGACCTCTCATCCTTGAATTTTCCGTGCAACGATCACCCGATCAAATGCATTAGTACGATGAAGATCAAAGACGCCTCCTTTGACCAGCCATCTATTATTACTTGATTGACCAGCCACCTCTAATACATCTATTATTACTTGATTGACAATAAACACCAATGACGAAAACCTACTATACAAAGGGTTACATTTATATGTTGTTCCTGGCCATTTGTATGTACCTGTTATTCAATTCCATAAACACATACAATCATCAATAGTGAACAAATGTTGACAATGATTCTAATTGTTATACAACATGGATGCTTATGATAATATATTACTTTTCTTGGCGTTTGAGATTTCTGGAACACAAACTTGCTTGCTTGTCTTCTCTCCTTGTTATTTCTAATCCAAGCCTCCTTATTATCTACCTGAGAAATTTCCATTCGTAAAACAATAATCTTGGTTATAAACTCATAATATCAGCAAATCAAATTCGTAAGTCAAAAAAAAAAAAAAAAAAAAAAATATCAAACAAAGAGGCTGAAACTTATCAAGAAAAACAACATGAAGAAAACTCAATTGGGTGGTATCGAATTGTTGTTATATAGGAAATGTATAATGTAGACTTGATACTTTTAAAGATGCAACTCTATTTTTTAGATATAGTTTCGGCTAAATCATGAAATGTATTTAAAATTAGTGTAAATGAAATATATTAGATCGGGTATATGATATGATCCCTAAAAATTTGATACCAATTTTATTTGTTCCGTTTATGCTGATCTAAGATGGGAAACTATAATTTTACGTAATTAATTTATAAACTAGTTTTAGCACCCGTGACCTCACGGGACCTTGCATTGTTTTCGTTTTAGTTATATACGGAGTATCTCGGAATCGATTTATATGACGTGTGGAAAGATCGATAGTAATATTATTACAGGTTAGTCATGTGAATCGAGTAATATTGCTAAATAGTTCAAGTTA
>JBBYHQ010325617.1:0-14991 GCA_038382645.1 Spergularia azorica
TTGATCGATCAGTGTTGACAATGCAAACAACATTATTTGGGCGGTGACTATCTAAGGTTGTCGTCCATGGTGGGAGTTGGGAGATTATTGATAATTGGAACAATTTGAATTAGGCATGCAATCTACGGGGGACCAAATTGAGCAGTATGTTAAAGGGGATATTTAAATTTATGAGGGGTATCGTGGGAATATAGTGAGCGATATAAGTAAAAGAGCGGGCGACGAATAACACCTCTCCAAAAGAAAACCATTCGAAAATTAACCTGCGTCGTCTCTGCTGGTCTCTTATCCTCACAGAAAAAATCCTCTGGTCCACACTCTCTCCCCACACACAGTCACAGGCCACAGCATGCCACTCACATCACAGAAATCAGAAGATGCATCAGCTTCTTGTGAAGATGAAGATAAAATCCAAGATTCCATAGATATTCTCCTCCCTTAATAAATGTCTTTCTTTCTCTCTCTCCTCTCCTCCTCCTCCGCCACCGCCACCGCCGCCGCCCTTTCTCCCCACCACCCTCTCCTCCTCCTCCGCCACTCCTTCTTTTCTTCTCCTCCTTCCTCCTCCTCCTCCGCCGCCGCCGACTCTTCCTCCCGTGAATTCCGAAGCCTCGTCTCTCCCTCCGCCCACTCCAACCCTAACCTCCTCAAGCCTAATCGCCGCTCTCGCTATGGCGACGCTCTCTCTGTGTATGATTCTGACGACGACGGTGATGATGACGTGGCGGCGGTGGTTGTTGTTGAAGAGGTTAATGTTTTTCATCAGGACGGGAATAATGATGATGACGATGATGATGTTCCTTGGTTTAATGATGATGTAAGTCTTACGCTTTCCTCGTTTTAAGCTCTCAATTTTGATTTTTAAGTTGTTTGTTTTAATCACATTGTGGAAATTATGCTTTCATTTCGATTAAATTGTGTATAATTAGACACTTTTGATGATATATAATCAATGTTGTTAAGTTTTTGATTTTTGTACAATCTTGATTGAGCAGCCCCTCGCCCGTTAGCTTTAAGTTGAGAAGGTTCTCTTACAATGTCGAGTTCTATTACAGCTTGTTTGGTACTCAATTTGAGAGAAAATTCACGCTCTGTGTTCGCACTATGTTTGGGGGGAGAGAAATGGAGGGAAAAAAGAGGGGGAGGGAATCGGAATGGATCAAAATCCGTTCTTTGGATAGCCGATAGAAAATTGAAAGCGGAATGGGGATCGGGAGGGAGAGGGAGAGGGAGAGGGAGAGGGAGAGGGAAGGGAATTGTTTGTGGAACGTGTCTTAAAGAGCAAAGTAATAAGTAGTTATCTACGGGGAAAATGGAATCGTCTAGTTTTTTTTATGATGTGATTCTATTATTGTAGGCCACAAATGATCAATATGCGGGAGTATAAGGGATGAAATTGTGTATACAATATTACAATACTGGTTGGAGGAGGGAAATGTGACACCTTGCCACAACTATTTTTATTTGAATAGAGGACCTAATTTGCATTAGGATCGACATAACCCATATCAAGTTCGAGTTGATACTGTGTTTGGATAGAGAGGAATGGAGGGAAAATGAGGGGAGTGAAAGGGAAGGGTTCAAATTTCCCTTATTTGGATAATCTATAGCCAATTGAACCGGGGGAGGGGGGGGGGCAAGGAAAGGGGAGAATGATATCGTCTGGTTTATGTGATGATGGGATTCGATTCCTGTAGGCCACAAATGTTGATATATGCGGCTGTATAAGGGATGGAATTGTGAATAGTTGAATACAACACCAGGTAGAGGGGGGAGGGAAATGTGACACCTTGCGATAACTATTTATGTTTGAATAGAGGACCTAATCTGCATTATCAAATGAGAGGGAGGATTTTCCTTTTATATGTTTTCCCTCAATGGAAGGATTTGGTTCATTAAGAAGGAAGATATATCCTCCCAACTCCTCTGCCTTAATTGTTGAAACAACCAATTTTTGGAGAAGGGCAGGAGAAGAGGCTTGCAAGGAGAAAGAATGAAGGAAAGCGGAAGAATGGGATTAGAAAGCTCCCGCTCTTGAGTAACTATAGATGGTGAGGGAAGAGAGAGATCATGAAGGAGATATGCACATATAAATAAGAAGAAAATATTCCTATCAAGTCTCAACTTATTGGAAAAGATTTGATTTATGAAGGATGAAGGGAAAGTAATAACTAATAAGAAATTAATATCGTGGATCCACAAAATTGTCCATTCCCTGTATTGCTTGTCTTTGGAATTCGGAGTCTTGGAGTTGAATATCATTAGAGTTCTATTGTTCTCATGAGGGTTTTTCTTTTCTTTCCAGGAGGATGACTTTGCAGAGCCAGCAAACCTTAATAGGGGTCAACAGAAATCAAAGTTGCTTGAAGCAACCAAGACAAAGACAGGTACGGAACAGTTTTCCAAAAACTTTTAGTGTGAGTTTGATTCTCAGTTCTCACACAATTCTTTTCATTAGGAACTCGAAGAAAACCTAATGTTGCTGGTGGCAAAGGATTCAAAGGAAAGGTAGGCTTTGATCATGTTGTGAAGTGGTAGTGTGAAGAATGTTTGCTGTTTTCTGGACTTAGGAATCTTCCTGTTTATTCTTTGATTGCAGTTTGATGCATATAAAGGTGCAAAGAAAAAGTACGCTCAGCTGTCAGAGGAATTTAGAGTAGATAATAGATGGATTCCCCTTCTTGATTACCTAAGCACCTTTGGGATGAAAGAGTCCCACCTTATCCAGATGCATCGAAGGCACAAGAATGCTTTCAATATAAATCTGTTTTCTGCACGGGAGAGGTTGACTTACTTGATGGATGTTGGCGTGAAGCATAAAGATATCAAACGGATCTTATCAAGGCAACCGCAAATTCTTGAGTATACAGTGGACAGTACTTTGAAGCCACGTGTGTCTTTTTTGCTTGATTTAGGTGTCCCTGATTCTAAGATTCCGCAGGTTATCACTGCTGTTCCATCTATCTTTTCTTATAGTGTTGAAAACTCCTTGAAGCCCACTGCAAGATACTTGATTGAGGAGGTTGGTGTTAAAGAGAGTGAATTGGGTAAAGTTGTGAGTCTAAGCCCCCAAATTCTTGTTCAGCGGGTCGACATCTCATGGAATGATCGCTACGATTTCCTTGTAGAAGAGCTAGGAGCACCAAGAGAAAGCATTGTGAAAATGGTTTCAAAACACCCCCAGCTTCTCCATTACAGCATTGAAGATGGAATATTGCCTAGAATTCAATTTTTGAGGAGCATTGGCTTGCAAGATTCTGACGTCTTGAAGGTTTTGACTAGTATCACTCAGGTGACTTTCTTTCTCCTTAATTCAATATGCATATCAATGGATAGCGTAAACAAGTGTACATGGCCACCCTTTGGGCATTTGCAGTTTTTCTCTGACTTGTATTCCTATGGGAGTCATATACAGCATAATTCATTGATATATAATTCCTGGACATATTCCAGACTCTATGCTACTTGTCACAGAAAAACAAAGAGCTGGATTTTGTGTCATTCTCTTCCTCCTAGAGTTGTTGTGACAATTGTCATAGTTTTGCAGGTACTTTCTTTGTCGTTGGAGAAAAATCTTAAGCCAAAGCACCTGTATCTGGTAAATGAACTACAGAATGAGGTCCAATCCCTGACAAAATATCCGATGTACCTAAGCTTGTCTCTAGAGCAGAGAATTCGTCCCAGGCATAGGTTCTTGGTCTTCCTTAACAAAGTCCCAGAGGGACCGTTTCCTCTTAGTTCTCTGGTTCCAACTGACGAATCCTTTTGTCAGCAGTGGGCGGGAACTACTGTTGATCAGTATTTAGAATTCAGGCAAAACATGTTGCTGAAAGAGTTTGCAAAGAAGTACGAAAAGCAATGATAAATACCTATAGATGTTGTCTCAACAGACGTGTACTAATGAGTAACAAGACAGCTGAAGGGCTCCTAGTACCTTTTCCTAGTGATGATTATGTATGCTGACTCTCATGGTATGTTTTCTCCTGCTCCACATGCTCCTCGTACTTGCTTGTTTAGATCTTATTATAGGGAATTATCTTTTAACCATCATAATGCGAAATTGGTACAGGAATCTATCTCATTCCTCTCCTGTTTATAAAGTATACATGGAAATATTGAAGATGAAGGACGTTGTAAATCTGACTTCTGGTTGACTCCAGTGAACTCTGACATTAGACTATTCAAGGTAAGAATGTTCTTGATTTATCATTACTCACAAGGCTGTAGACAATTTTTCTTGGTAAGGAGACACATAGGAATTTCCGACTTCCCTTTTGCTCCGCTTCTCCTTCCATCACAGTAGCTTTGCCGCCAAATATGTATCTCCACGCAGTGTGCGGGGCTGCCGGCTAGTTCCACACATTGAAACTTCACGTTTGTCCCTTATGGCCCATGTTGTATCAAATAAATCAGCAAGAATTGTTTATTGGTATGGGATTTTTGTCACAATTTTGGAAGAACTGTTTTCCCACCTGTGTTTCTAGTACCATCTCTGTGAGGTGGTAATGGGTAGAAATTGAAAGTGAAAGTGCACGAAGAAAAGCAAAAGATTTGCATTTCAAGCACTACATTATTTCCACCAATTTAGGCTCAAAAATTGCATTTTTTTTGGTCTTAAATAGCTTCCCCACACCAATGTAAGCTCAAAAATAAGCAACAGGCCATTTTCCCCATCTATTTTGTTAGAGAATCTGCAGTCTCCACACCCAGTCTTCTCATACTCATATTCAATGTATTGCAGGTCAAAACACAATCGTAGTTCAGTGAAAGCTTTGGAGTTGAACTGCATTGACTACAGAGTTGCACAAATTCGATATACATGACACGACATTTTTGCGTCACCCTCAAAACCTTGAAAGTAGCAATGAGTAGAAAATTTTGTAGAAGACACGCCTAATGGCATGAGATATCAATGGTAATCTTACTTACGAGAGCTTTCTCACTTGTTTTCCCTTCTTTTATACGTGGTTTTAGTTTTGAACAATACAAGGAATAGATCAGTCTCCAGGGGAGACTGTCCACATTGCCAATGCACCAATTGGTAGTGTCTTAAACTTTAGGTCTTGTAGATATGAAAAGTTCATTTTAAGGCTAACTTGGACCAAAATTTGTGGTCAAACTGCTTATAATATCACTGATCGTAAAATGTACACTTTTTAAGCACTTTTATTTTTGTAACTTGTAAGCCTAAAGCTCAAAGGTCTCTAAGTTTCATGTTTTAGAATTACTGTGCAAAGATGACGTTGATGCAGTGTAGCTGCACAAAGTCGCTGTAATATCTGAAAATTTTTTTTTCCCCCAGTTTTATAAACAATATATCCACGAGGAAACATCAAGGGTGTTTTGGATTCGAGGACATGAAGTTTGTCATGTCTTTTACTGCTTATTTGATTTTTGAGTTGAAATGAAATGGATTATGTTTTCTGGCTTCTAAGAGGTTGATGACTATTGCATGGTTTCAGCTCTCAGATTCTTAACGGTAAACATAAATGTTTAGGCTATCTCTTACTAATGTGCAATCTTGAGCTATATATGCTGTGTTGGTTGTGCTAAGGAGTTGGTTGATTGATCGGCTTGTCAACTTCGTTGTTTGTCTTTCTTTTTGAGTGAGAACCAAGAGAGATTTTCCTTCTCTAGTTCTCTATATGACGGTAACTATTTCATGTAAGAGTTCCCGACATGAATTTGGGCATGAGGAATGGCCGATACTTCAGCTGTCTGTGTTTGGTCCAAACGCTCCCTCCTCCCCCATACCGAGATACTTCTTACTTTCAATCCTGTGCTCACTAGGCTTAGCAGCAGCGCATTTATCCAAACACTCTCATTTACTTTCTGCCCGGCTATACCCATCACCTTCCTTTTCTCTTTAGGACTTTAGCATTGCCAGTCTTTCCTTTGGGGTAGTGTCTTCTGTTACTTTTGTTGTTGATGTTCAGAAGATGCGTAAAAGTGTCCATACAAAGCACAACCCTAATATCAGGCATGTGCTTGTATGACCCCAATAATTTTCCTGATGGACAACCTCGCAACAACAATGCCCAGTTCCAATTTAGTAGGCTATGCCATATGCATGGCAAATTGGCAATGTGTAATGTTTTGTTTATTTTGTCTAAGTTAATTTCCGTCTACCTTTATTTAACCAATAACCACCATACATTCTTTTTCTCGGGGTAGCAAAGATCGTATTGAGCTTGAGCTACACCCGTCTCGGATCAATCCATAAAACCCGATGCAACATCATGAACTACTCCTTTGAACCAAAATTGGTAAAAGTATAATTGAACCTCCGAAAGTCCGAACAAGTGGGGGCACAAAATTGTTGTACTAATAAAATCTGGGTTGCTTGGTCATTAATCTGGAAACAAAGAAGAAATAAAAGTCGAAGGTGCGAGTATATTCTGCAGCTAAACAAATGATTATCCTCTGACAAGCACAAGTGCTCAACTTTTTTAATTGAGACAACCTGACAATCAACTGCTGACTACTGTACTACTTTTTGCTGAAAAATTGAGTCTCTTGGAACACCACTTTTTAACTGGAGAAACTGATTTGAGATTTACTGTACTGTAAATTCGCTGAAAATTGACAGTTAAGAATGGTGACAGCAGTAACAGCAGATAATCTTGATTTCGCAGGTTTGACATTTTTGTGCGCTTCTAGCTAAATTCACCTTCACCTATTTTAGGCAATGTCCTGGATTTTGGAGCCCCCTCCCAAACTAGTTTGTACATACAGCTGTTCAGCATTCCTGCTTTTGTAGAAGAAAGGATAGGTCATACAGTTTAGGTCAAAGGTAGCGCATATCGTATCGTGCGGTTTCTAAGCTCAAGCTGAGCAAGGCCAAAACTCGACCCGTTGTCATCCTAGGGTCAAGTCATTTACTCTTAGGCCTTTTACAACTAAATTGATTCGAGTCTAGAAGATGTCGTTGATTTGTCATCATGTAAAAGCTCTATCTTTCAGTCGTAAGATGAATATGTAGATCAATCTCGAATCTCCGATTTGACACTATAAGATATCATCCGACCAATTTAATCAACCTTTGTTTGTCAAGCCCCGAGGTATGAATTGTGATCAACTCAATACCATTTTAGTACATATCGCGTACCTTCTATCCACTGAACCCACTCAACTCTCGATTTTAACTGCATAAATAAACTACGAACCTATATGCCGTGTCGATCATACCTCTATCATCATAGTCTACTTGAAAAGAATGATCCCCACCTAAACACTGAACTAACTAAATCATGGTCCAACTGAAATGAGTCAAAACATTGGTAGTCCCCCTCCCAATCACCACCTCTTATTTAGCATGGCAAAAAAGAGGAAATAAAGCCCGGGAAACGAGAGAGAACAGATGCTTTATTTTTATTTTTTTTCTTTTAATGCAATTTTCAAAACAACATGAAAACATTACCTTCGAAAAATTTAAATTGAAAAAAATTTGAAAGCACCAATGTCACTGTTCCCTCTCAACTCGGCACTACCATGTGGCAACATCAATATCAATCCTAGTTAAGTGGATAATACTTTGTTCTACTACAATAATAATCTCCAAATATTATCTTCACATACTTCATCATGGAACATACAATTCCTCATCTTTGGTCTTATGCATTTTGCCAATTTGTGTCACACTCGAAATTGGTAACTGATTTTTACACTCCTTTCACCCCGTTTACGGGTTCAGAGAAACATGCTCTCACAAAGGGTAGTGCAAAAACCGATCACCTATACTGCAAAGATGAAACGTTGCTGACCCGATTGTTCAGAAAAACTTACCCCGAACTATTACAAAAATAGCATTCAGTAATAAGATAAACGGAAATTTTACTATCAATGTGTATACAGCTTCATAATGCAGATATTTAAGATGTAACAGAAGCTAATTTTTCATTAAATTTAGTAAAGAGGATTCTAAAGGGCTTATAATCCCTTCTTTCTTTTGTCAAAATGTTATTTTTTGTTTCATCTATGGCTCGGGCGTAACATTGGGGGTTAAAACCATATATTCACCACTCTGAACCACACCGAGCATGAAACCCTAAGCAGTCGTTCTTTCTTTGCTTTCTTTCGTCTTCATCACCTACGCCAGGACTATAAATACATCCTTCTAAGAGATAATAGTAATATTAATAATGGTTTTTCACCTTCTGCTATAATAAGCGAAAAATAGAAGAACCTGTGCAGATCTCTTTAAGTAAATAGCAGTCTTCGATTTTCTGTTATCATAATCTTCTTTCCGTATTAGTACTCCTTCGATCAAGATCAGCATTGGAGGAGAAGTTACTGAATTCAGAGTCTGTCCTCTCTTTTTCATCTGCGTTGAGCCTTTCTGTTATGTACTTTACCAGCGACAGAACTAGGAAGACAGGACTTGGTAAAAACAAAAGAAATAAGCTGTTCTGTATCAGGACCAAAGATGTTAGACCTTCGAGTTGCAATAACCTACGTTCTCTATATAATAATTCCAGCTGCCGTATGGCTGTAGACTAGATGACTGCAGAAATGCCGTTTCCTATTGCTGATCCAAAGGGGCTCTCTGGAAGATTTATCCCTTGACTGCTGGTTGATGTAGGATCGCCAATGAAAGATAAGAACTTTTGATCAATTTCTGCGCAGTCTGTTACAATGAAACACAGAAAGAATTAAATCTTTCATACCTTTCTAAATCGGTATAGTCTGTGCCAAGATGCTCTGACCTGTCATCAGTGACAGAACCATTATTGATAGCATCCAGGAAGTAACGGTATTGTTCCGTGCTTAAAAATCTGGAAGCTTCTGCTGCATAAAAAAACATCGTCAGAACTCAGTATCAGCAGAAATCGAGACTAGGACAGTAGGACCATCAGGTGGGGTTATGAAGCGCAGCATGTGAAATATTGACCTTCTAAGGAATACAGCTCCTCCATGCCATAGCCAAAAAATTGACGATTGTGAATACTTTTACGACCAAATTGCAATTCTGACAAGCGTCTCCGTTCCATTTTCAAAGCCTGCTCCTGTTGCTCCATTAGTTGTCTCCTTAAAAACCTTGGGGCTTCACATCTAGGCACTGCAGAGCAATATTCCAGTTGATATCATGCTATTGTCAGAACAAAGAAATAAATAGATACTGTAATTTGGTTTATGAGAGGATGAATTAGTACTAGTTGCTACATTCAAATGCACACAAAGTACAATCTAAGTACAAACTGTAATTGGGTTCCAGAGTTTATCAATTCTTTCTATGACTGTCCGAAATTCTGTTGCACTGCAAACCAAACAAAACCATTGTGAAGAAAGGTGGGTGAATTGCTTACTTGGGCGGTAATCGGGATCTGAATCCATATTATTTCCACGGTAATACATACCGTGATCATTTTTATCCATGTACTTCCTACAAATAAATAAGAGGAATTAGTCATAGTCAAAGACAATGCATTACAGCTCCTTGAACTCTATTCTAAGCCAAAACAATCACCTTTCAGCAAGCTTAGATTTTTCCCGATAAGGTTTGACAAGAACACTAGACCCACGAACATTGTGTGGGTTTTCTTTGGCAAAAACTGCCTTCACAGTGTTAACACTGTGAAATGTTACAAATCCAAACATCCTCTTTTGTTGGCAAGGGATTCTGACATCTTCCACTGAACCAAATTGCCTATATAACCCAAATAAAGATAATTAGAGTGATGAACAATGTAATGCAACAGCAAATGAAGAAATGAGTTTCTAAAATAGGAGCTATGAAAGGACGATACCCAAAGTATTCAGATACATCTTCTTCTGTGAATGTACTTTCTGCAGGGAAAGTCAAGTAAATCTGCCGAGATCCATTAGCAACTGAACCAGGATCATTTCTTTCACTTCGATGTTCAACATTGTATTTTGAAGCATCTTCAGCTAAGATAACTGAATGTTGCCCATGTGGTCTACACAAAATTGCACAAAAATTGATGGTTAGTGAGAAGCAACTTCAGCTTGTATATGTTATCTCTTTAGAATGAAATAACTCTACATATTAAACCACATAAGGGGGAACAGGGATTTAACAGCAAAACCTATCAATTAGCCGGATTGTCTTCAATCGAGCAAGAAGTTTTGACAAGCTATATCCAGCCCGACCATGCCGCTGGCTCTCAGTGAGGTATCCTTCTGCTTGAAGAGTCCTTCCATATTTTGTACCATACAACACAGGAAGTGCTGCAATGGAGACAGGTTCCCCTGCTGATTTCAGAAGCTCGCTGATCTCCACCTCCAGCTTTTCAAGTGAGCCAGGTGAAAACAAATGATCATCAGCCCCAAGTTCATGAGAACTGAAAACCGGAGGGAAGTTGTCTTGTCCATGTATATACCGGCAGGTACTCCCGTGCTTGCAAAAACCCTTGTTAAAATAATGACACGTTTTAACAGGAAAATCAGTACCATTTGGTGAACGACAATTTCTTCTCATGCTCAAATTCCCCAATGCAGCATCTGCATAGAAAAGGTCCCCAGGGAAAGTTCCTGCCCCTGAACTAATAGGGTCCACTTGATCCTCATATCCCATAAACTGTGTGAGATTTTGGATGCCGTAATCTTCCCCAACTGAATCTCCAAATGCTGCAAATTCCGGATTCAACATTTGTTGTTGCTCAGGTGTTAGCGTACTCATCTCCCAATAAGCAGCAGGTGAGACTCGAAATGTTGGAGGAGATGAGTAGGCTCGTGAGCCATTGGGTGAAAATGGCATGTAATTCAGAGGGACTTCAGAGACCGGAGGAGGATTGATGGATATAGGAAGAGACAGGGAAGTTGAAATTGGTGGTTTAGCCAGATATCCTAGTTGAAGCTTAGTTTTCTGCACCAAATTTTCTAATAGCGTGTCAGGAGCATGAACTAACCGTATCATCTCCTCTCCTTGGTCTTGAATAAGAATGCATCCCATAATCTTGGTGGCTATCTCAGGCTCCAACTTCTGGATTCTGTCCAGCAAAAGTTTTGTAGCGTCTGATAAATCCATCTCACATATACGATGATCAAACCTACATTGTCAACACATTTTCATCAAGAAAACGAACCAAAAATATAACACCCTAAAGACGTAAACAAAGAAATCGCTCAAACCCTTAACTACCTAAAACAAACACCCACCATAATTCAAGCAATCTACAACGACACAGGGAAGGGGGGATATCTTACAAGTAATGTCAATTCATTTCCATCTTATGCTTGCATGCAAATCCATAGTTTTCTCAAAGAAGAACCGAAAAATTTCTCTCTTACTCAACAATCAACAAAACAATTCAGAACAAACAATAACCTGGAGATCTACAAACACTTCAATCCCGAAAATTGTTTCCAAAGCCACATCAATTGTGATAATTATGGTCAATTTCAAGGTAATACTTTCTCAAGTCTGCAACACATAAGAACTAAAAAGACCTTAATTTGCAGTTATTATTACTTGTAAGTTATGAAAACCCAGCAAAAAGCAGACTAATTGGCAGAACAAAAATCCAGAAATAACAACTCATACAAAAGCTGTAAAGCCAGAAAAGCAACATAACCAAAAATGGAAAATATTTCCCAAATCAGGAATGCTAGGCAACAACCTACTCATCAATAATCCAAGTACTTAAACAGATAAACAGACCACATAATTGCCCTGTCACACCTTATAATAAATTTATAATACAAGATAATTACATGACAAAAATGCAATCTTTCCTATCTAACAGGCAAACCCAAAATCAGAAATTAAATTACCCTAATAACTTACCTTAATTAGAAACTAATTTTGCTCCATTGCTATCTAAGTGAAACTTAACAGAATGAAAGCAAATTTATGCATGAATTCAATTATAATTAAAGTTAACATGAACACTGAAAAATGAGTACTGTCAACTCAAAACAACACTTTTTTTTCACCGTTTTTTTTTCTAGAATCAAATATTAGTAATTTCTCAATAAAATACAAAAAAAAAAAAAAAACTAAACCAGGAACACTGAAAATTGAGTCTAGTAAACTCAGGAGAACACTTAATTTTCAACCATTTTTCTTCTAAAATTTAAATATTAATCTTTCAAAAAAAAAAAAAAATTCAAGTACCAAAAAAAAAGAGAGAGAAACCCAGTAACCAAAGCATGGAAATTGAACCCAGTAAAACACAAAAAGAACACTACTTTTTTTTTTTTTTTTTACCACCATTGTCCTCTAGAATTCAAAAGATTAACCCTTTTAAGAAATTTCTAACAACCAACCAAAAAAAGTAAGAGATACCCAGAAATTCAACCATGAAAAGAAGAGATGGGTAAGTGATAAAATTCAAAAACAGTAACTATCACAAAAGGTAAAAAAGTAAAAAACTTACTCACCAATGTCACTGGTTGAAGCAGGGTAAAAAACAATGGGGTCAGAAAATGGCATTTGCAGCAGCAGCAGTGGTAAACTCCATGATGAAAAATGAAACAGAGGGCTCCTTGTGTTGTGTTGTGTCTCTCTTTACTCTCTCTAACTCTCTCTCCTTAAATTTTCAACTTCAAAAAGAAGCTTTCTTTATCTCTCCTCTCTCCTCATGCCTTGATCACTCTGCAATAAGGACATGATGTTAATCTCTTTAAAAGCAAAATGACACTAAATAATGCTACTAATACTAAACTATACTATACTATATACTAAAAAGTAGCATGAAATTATATAGTAGTATGATTAAATTAATTTGTTTTTTTTTTTAAGGAGGGAAATGTTGAAAAATGGGAAAAATTGTTGGTCTATTAATAAGGGGGGAGAATGAATGGAAGGAAGTGTGTGAGTGAAGACTGGTCGAAAATGCTGCAAATTTTTCGTTTATAAAAATTTGACTTGGGTTTGGATATGTAACTGCTACCAGATTTTGTGGAGAAAGCTCTCTGATCACGATTTTCTCTTAAATTTTCTGAATTTTTGTTGAGGTTTTTTTTTTTTAGTGTGTGACTCACCACGAGATTTTCGTTTTCTTTCTTTTAGATTGGTCAAATTAAGAGTGATTATGATGTGTTTAGGAGAGATAATAGTTTCAATAATATTCCGTAAGACTCCTATTCCGTATTAGAGTTTGATTAAACACAAAGTTGTTGGTTTTAAGAAGAAGAAAAAAACACATGAGGTGTTATATGAAAATGTTACATGAGCTAATGTTATATGAACATCACCTGTTGAGTTGAATAGACACTCTATCACTAGATGTTTAGAGTTCAAATTTTGATTTAACAATTAATATTGAATAAATCGATTGGTACCGGTATAAATTAAAAATAATAAATTGTCTATGCAAAAATGCAATATTTTAAGCAATTTGTAGGCTATATGAATATATATGATGCATAAGAATTTTTGTTAATTAACTTCTAAAAATATATGAGTCTTTGGTTTTCAAGGCAAACTCGTGAGTTTTAAATATAAAGTGTGAGTACACAACTTGTGCAAGTAGGTATGTTATTTCCAGACTTAAGAACTCTGATATTACTATTAGAACAAACATTTCCCGATGTTCTAATATATTTTTCCGGTGTTTGCAGACCCCATACCGATGTTCTGATATTACTGTTTATACATGCATCATTAGGTTGATATCTGATAAGGTAATGAACTTATGGTAAGGTAGTCTTTGAAAAACAAATTAGTTTAAGTTATCTCTTGGTTCGTCACCTTAAGAAGTGTACATAAGAATGTTGAAGTTTCTAAGTAAAGTACAACTATTCTTTATAGTACTATAGTATCTAACTCGATAAACATGGTGTAAGTATTTTCGACTAATAAATTTATAGTGAAAAATGAAGCACAAATTAGACTAGCATGGTAGAATTACATTGATGCAGAACAACACCCACATGCAAGATGGAGGACCCAACTCTCAACATCTTTGTAGGGATTGGCTGGGTCTGCCGGGACCATAAAAGTATCCATGGATCATCCCACTTATTGCCATAATTGTAATTTCTTTCACTAATATAGCTTGTTAGATACTAATGTCACACAAGCACCATAATTAGTGTAATGGATTACTAAATTAAATAAGGAGCAAAGTGTAATTATAGGTTGGATTTGCATATGTCATTTGGTTTCTTTTTCACTTGAAATTGACAGCCTTAATTTGATTGACGTGGATCCAAAATGTGGCTATATGTATAATTGTATATCTACATCTATTAAAGTTAGACCAAAATGTGAGTTATCAATTTAACATTAAGTATTTAGAAGCTTTTGGATTTTTTGGGCACGAACTTTTCATACAAGTCTTTTTTTATGAAGTTTGATGCAAGTAAATGTTGGGGTGTTTCAACTTTGAAACATACTGTAATCTATTTTATGAAATTACACAGTGTATATAAATAATATGGTGTGTATTGAAATGATATTGGAGTTATTTTAGTATTGTTATACAGATAAGTAATAAGAATTTTATACTCCGTATAATACAAGTACTATTAAAATGGAACTATAGAAATTCTCTTAATAACATAAGAAAAAACAAGTCACTTAGCAAACAAAAGGATGCATAGGACAATGATTATGATTTCCAAAATGTAGGGGTAATGATAAAGGTGAAGGTGAAGGCTGCTCTAGCTAGGAAGAAGTCAGTAAATCCACAAAGCAGTTTTTGGTCAGCAAAGTAAGGAGTGTGAAATCTAAAAAACGCAAAAAAACGCCAAAAAACTTGTATTTATAACACACTTTCAACTATTTGGGTATTTATTAAATACAAAAAAAAAACTACTCACACCTAATTCTATTTTTTTTTTTTTTTTGGTAAGTTTGCACCACCAAACATGTACTATCTCCAATAATTTTTTATAGTATAAATATAAGATATCCCGTTTATAAATTAATATAATAAAATTACAAATTCTATTTAAATGATATATTCTTATTTTTTTTTGGTAAAATATAATAATATATTCTTATAGTTAGGGGTGAGCATGAACGGGTACCCGCTCCAAAATCATGGACCCGGACCCGGACCCGTTTCTAACGAGTCCTAAAAA
>JBBYHQ010325626.1:0-14988 GCA_038382645.1 Spergularia azorica
GTGGTCGCGGGAAGGACGCGCGTCTGGTGGTGGTGGTGGAGGTGCCCCAGGTGGTTGTCGGTGATTGGATGCGGTGGGGCAGGGGCGGTGATGGCAGGGTGGCGGGGTTGGGGAGAGAGGTGAGAGAAGATTTTTTTTTTTTTTTTAAATTATGTTATTTTTGTTAATTTGTTAAAAATAATCAAATTTCATCAAAATGGTTAACGGTGTTAGAGTCTGTTAGTGAAAAACACAAAAAAAAAGTCATTTTGCAAATCTCAGGGGTATATTGGATAGCTCGGTAACTTGAGGGGTATACGCGAAAAATTCGGGAACCTCAGGGGTATATTGGATAATTTCCCTTATTGTAAACCTCTTATGTAATAAAATTATCAACATGAAACATGATATAAACAGATATAACTCGAGTTACGCATATCAGAATATTACGATACATGTATCATTAAGTTCGTGTCGAAATGTATGTCAATGTAAGATCCATTTACACATACTATTGAAAAGTTAGGTATGATTTTGGTTGAGATATGTCGACAAGGTTAAGATTTCAATTTATACATACTTTTCAAAAATGTTAAAAAAAAAAGTGTTATTTAAAGATAAAGTAATACTTGATATATGTAAAAGCGAATAATTTGGAGCGCATTGAGGGCGTCGGGAGGTCAAGAAATGCAGGGAGAGTCCAAAATTTGCTAAACTTTCACCTAAAGTATTAAAGTAATCCTCATAAAACATTAAAAAATGCACACACAGAGTCCAATATTTGTAAAACTCTTATGTAATAAAATTATCAACATGAAACATGATATAAACAGATATAACTCGGGTTACGCATATCAGAATATTACGATACATGTATCATTAAATTCGTGTCGAAATGTATGTCAATGTAAAATCCATTTACACATACTATTGAAAAGTTAGGTATGATTTTGGTTGAGATATGTCGACAAAGTTAAGATTTCAATTTATACATACTTTTCAAAAATGTTAAAAAAAAAGTGTTATTTAAAGATAAAGTAATACTTGCGTAAGTGATTTCGTGAGATTATGTGACATCTTAACAAACCAATGTTTAATCAGTTATCATAATTTATTTATTTTGAAAGAAGTCGGGAGTTGGAGAAATGCACGGAGAGAGTCCAAGATTCGTTAAACTCTCACCTAAAGTATTAAAATCATCCACAAAAAACATTACAAAAATGCATACAAAGAGTCCAATATTTGTAAAAGTCTTATGTAATAAAGTTATCAACATGAAACATGATATAAACTCTTATAACTCGGGCTACGTATATCAGAATATTACGATGCATGTATCATTAAGTTCGTGTCGAAATGTATATCAATATAAAATCCATTTACACATACTTTTAAAAAAAAAAGTGAAGTATAAGCAATGTTTTTGGTCATTTTTTGTGTGATTTTTGCAAGTATTTATAGGCAATTTTATGGAATGACGTTTCTACCCTTGGGAAATGGGAGAAGAGAAGCAGGGTACATGTGGGAAAAGGATTGTTTTGTGAAGGAGATCAGAGTTTGGTAATTTTTGGGGCATTTATGGAGGTTTTAGGAAGTTTTTAAGTGATAAAGTGAGATTAGCATAATTTATTTATTTTGAGAGTAACTAATTAATACAAAAGAATATGAAAAGGTGTTCCGTGCGAAGCACGGGCTTCCATCTAGTATATATAAAGAAGAATCTTAAAGTAATAAGCAAAGTAGTAACCATAGTAGATTAGAAACAAAATTCCAACTTAAATAAGATTGGCTGGTAAGAGTTTTAACGTGCTATGCTAAGACACTTTGTATGATTATCAAACTCGTTGAGAAAAGAAAATACCATCACAATCACGGATACCCACGTAAGGCCATCTCAAGCAGTCAAGCTCATCAGATCATCTTTAGCTTATTCACTTTAGCACACGACATGGATTACTCGCTCTTTGCGCGTGTTTGCTAGCTCTAACACTATGCTGTTTTTGTACGTGGTTGTTTATAATTAAGGAGTAGAACACATAAAACACGCGCCTTATAATATGGAAAAAGAGTCTACTGAATTACCTTACTAAAAAGTAGTTTCGTTCTTATCTAATTTATTCGACTAATTGAGTTATGAGATGAATAAAATGAATCGTAAGATCGTTTATAAACAATTACCATCTTTCACGTTGAGACCTAAAACCACATCGAAGTTGCCCTTACAATAGCTATTATGTCCTCGTATAGCTTTTACGATACCGTTTAGATTCAAAAACTCTACAGTGTCACTTTAGTTTGAAAGAGAGTAAAACGACCAGAAATCCCAAGAACGTAACTAATTAATCCAAGATAATTAACCTACTGCTATATCCACGTACGTCCAAGTCAAGTCCATATGGTCAAACTGTCAAAGAATAGACGAGTGCCCAAAGTCAAAGTATGCGACCTCAATTCTGGTGAGGATCACGCACGTGTTTTTTAGGTAAGTATATTTGTATATTATACAAGAACCGATTATACAAATCATAAAACACCACGTTTCTAAGCTAGTAAATTTCACGTGTAAAAGACAAAAAGCGTATCATTCTGTGAAACAGCAAATCGATCGACCCAAGCAAGATATAATTAATTAATTACATGGCTGCTTAATCAGATCATTAGGTGGTCCTACTTAGTGTACTATAAATAAGTAATTATGTGTGCCTAAATATTGCTTAGCATTCTAATTTACCTCTTAATTAAATCCTTAATCATCATTAGGCCGGAAAATGGTGATCTCTCTAGAGATAAACCAGTTGAAGAAGAATCCACCAAGCCAAGTTCATGAGATCAACATGGATAACAAGGCCAAAACTATAAGGGGATGGGCTACCCTCCCTTTTATCATAGGTACAATATTTTGCATTCGAGTTATTCGTAAACGAGAAATATGTTATATGCAAATGGCAACTAACTCAACTGTTGCATACATAAATTCATTCTAAAAAAATGAGGTGTTTACGTGCACATGCATGGTTATAGGTTTAATTAATGAATATATATAATATGGATTAGGTTCTAATGAGAATCCCTCCTCCCATGAGAACCATGAGAACTCTTTTAAACCATTAGATTTAGAAATGAATGGTTGAGATTAAATTACTATTGATTTCTTTTATCTCCCCTCACCCTTCACCCACCCCCTTCACCCACCACCTGAGCCGCCACCAAGCCACCGCCTCTACCCACCACCTTGATCCGACCACCCAAGCCCTACCGCCACATTGACCGCAGCCACCTCGCGACCCAGAAAACACCACCCATCGCCGCCGCCATCAAGTCGAGCACCACCCAAAAGCCCCCTTCGCGTTTTTCTCTCTCTCCCCTTTCCTCCCACACCACCACCCATTCCCCTGCCCCACAACCCTCGAAACATACCCCATCGGCCTACCAAAGGTCCGCCGCCCACGTACGAATGTCGCCGCCCTCTCCATTGTCGCCGTCAAGGTTGTTTCGGAAAGTGAACCATCTTGGGCCACCCGTTTACTTTTTAACGTTCGGACCACGAGCGGAGCGAGTGTGGGGCCGAGCCGAAGGCGAGGAGTCCACATTGGACCGCCGGAGGTCCACCATTGTTGCCGGATCAAGAGAAAAACGAGGAGAGAGAAAGGTGGGAAAAAAGGAGAAATTGGGGGAGGAGGGGGTCGAGTCACCGTCGATGGGTAGGGGGGTTTTGATCGCCGGATGTTTCCGGTCCGGTTGGTGGTGGTCGCACAGCTAGATGTGGTGGTTTATCCGGCCCGAGGTGGGGATGTGGTGGTTCGGATGGGTGAGGTCGGGTGGTGGAAGGGGGAGGGGGTGGGGGAGGAGAGAGAAACTTTGTTGATTGGTTTTTTTTTTTTTTTTTTAAATTTTTTTATTTTGAGTAATATGGAGGTGTTCTCATGGTTCTCATTGGAACAAGTGTTCTCATGAGAACCGGACCCTATATAATATAGTGTACACTTTTAGACGATGATTAATGTTCGATCACACACGATAGTAGAACTAGAAATCGAGAAGTGATACGTCGTGTATGTTTTCGAGTTTATTAAATTGTAATGAAGGAAATGAGTTATTGTTCCTGATCTAGGTTGATATTGAATGATACAGGAAGTATCGTGGGAATATCTTTGGCAGCTGGGAGTTGGTATCCAAATCTAACGACGTTTCTAATACGAGAATACAACATAAGGCAAGATTTAGCAGTACGAATATACGAAATAGTGAGCATTGGGGTGAATTTCTTCCCTATCGTCGGAGCAATCCTTTCAGACTCATTTGTTGGATCTTTCTTAGTCATCAATGTCGCATCCTTTGCATCGTTATTGGTAAGTCAACAATGATCATGCTCAAAAAACATGGTACATCAATGCACTCTAAATCGATCACTTGTCTATTCCGATAGTGAAATTTTTCGGTACCACCTTTATAATAAATCGCGCAACATATTATAGGTCAAAATCTATCACTTAAGTTATTAGCAATATAAAAGTGCATGCGTGATCTGTTTCATTTTTACTGCTTTTTGTTTTTGGTTTTAAGATGTTTTTTTTCCTTTGACATGATAAAGTATGATTTCAGGGTTTAGTCATGTTAGTGCTATCGAGCATAATCCCTGCCCTAAGGCCTCATCCATGCAACACTAGTATCAACGTCTCAACCAATAACGCAGTTTGTGAAACTCCGTCAATCCAACAATATGCATTCCTCCTAGTAGCGCTCTCGTTGTCTACCATCGGCTTTCGGTGCACCCGTTTCATGTTGAGCTCTTTAGGAGCATACCAGCTCAACAAAGCCGAGCATCGTCGTGTCTTCTTCAATGTCTATATCTTGGGTTATGAAGCATGTTGTGCTATAAGCTACGGAGTAATTGTGTTCATAGTACAAGGGCAAGGAAAGTGGGCGATTGGATTTGGAATTGGAATTGTAGCAAATGCAATTGCCATAATATTATTTTTATTGGGTTCTCAATATTATCGGCACATTACTTCTCAACCTAATCCTTTCTTTAGCGTGACGCATGCTCTACTTTGTGTCACTAACTCACTATTAGCAAAATCAAAGCGGCTTCAACGAAGAATAATCGTGTTTATGACGATCAACAAATCTCGAACCTGGACGTGATTCATGCAATTTCTCCAAGTAATAACTTTAGGTATGGATTCAAACCTGTCAACTATGGTAGTAAATTAAATGTACGTTCAATTATTCGATTTAATTGTCAATTACATATCTAGTCTAGATTAATTAGTATATTAGGCTATATGTGTATTATCATGCATGAGTAGTGTAAATGTGTGATATCAGCTTATTATCAAATTGCAGTCAGAATAACATCACTCTTTTTTCTTAAATTATAATTACTTTTGGTCATTATAAATTTATAACTATTCTGTGTGAGGTTACGACTTACGAGTTCATGTTTTTATTTTCTTTTTTCGTTTAATTGTGAACAAGCCTTGATTGTTGTTGTTGTTGTTGTTGGTAATTAGCTTAGTGCGTGGCTAGTGTGTGTGGGTCAGCCATTCTTACTGTTAGCTTTGTTTTTTTTCATTTGTTATGTTTCGTTTGAAATCCCCTACATTTATACCAATTAGAACCGTTAACAAATGAAATGAATAAAGGGAGTACTGCTATCTATAGTAGGAGTCTATCTAGATATCGGTCTTAATCTTAAAATGTTTTTAAATATATAGCTCGCAAGTCGCACCATAGTGCATGCCTCATTTCTTTTGCATGCCGTGTCGACGCAAACCTTGTTAAATTAATCAAACTTTATTATCTTTTGACGTATTTTAAGCTTAGAAAGTGACTAATCCTCCGCAATACTAAAGGAATTTGGAGCATATGCGAGAACTCGGAACAACATATTCCAACAAAAAGCTTTTCATCAAATAATAATTAACACTTTCCTCACCTAATTAATTGTCTAATTAATAATGTTGTATTCAAACATTGTTCTTCAAACATAGTACCGTAATTTTTAGCTAGTGTAGGCAGCAAGTGCTGATGACTACATACCGACCACCATCATTTAATATATGAAGCCATCATCCTCACAAATCCTATGCGAATCTTATCATTTTTCACTATTTGTCCGTCGTGTGATGTATTCATTGACTATGCATGTAACTCATACAAACAACTCCAACTAACGTGGAAGATGTTGACTGTGAGACGGTTTCACAATCGTTCTAGGTCTAACTTGTTGAGTGTTGTGCGTGTTTTCGCTAACTTATGGTCTTGTAACTTTTGGTAACTTGATATATACCAGGGTTTAATTTACTCAATATAATAAATGAAGTATTACTTTGTATTGTCGAAACAAACGAATCATATCTATATTGTATAACAGCCCATGCAATTTTGCACGGGTACATAAACTAGTAAATGTACCTAATTGACATGTTATATATGTTAAATGTTGTGATGCAGATCTCCTAACCAGGCGAGTGTACAAATACATGGTGGCCAAACCCTAATTAGTAGTCTAAAACAAGCTGAAGACTTGAAGAAATTAATCAAAAGAATGCCGGTATGGTCAGCCGGGATTACTTTAAACGCCGTAGTCGCAACAAGCACCACGCTAGTAGCGTTACAAGCTTCATCCATGAACTTGACCATCGCCCAACACATCAAGGTACCGGCCACAGGGTTGATGACCCTTTGTAGCCTTGTTGCGACCTCTGTAACACTCTCAATTTTCGATCGATTTCTATATCCATTGTGGGAAAAGATAACCGGTCGACCATTGAAACCCTTGCAACAAGGGGGTATTGGTCACGTTTTCGTGGTGCTAGGGATGATATCGTTGGCTTTGATTGAAATGGTACGTCGTAATTCAATCAAGACGTATAATGTGATGGGTCACGAAGATAGTCACGTAAGTAACGGTCCAATTATGTCAACATATTGGTTAATTTTCCCAATGATATTGCTAGGCATTGGGGCAGCGTATTATTTTCCGGGTGGTATAACATTCAATTACCAAGAATTCCCAAAATCGCTCAAGTGCAGCTCAACTGGTATGCCTTCGATTCAAGTCGGGTTCGGGTTTTACATAAGCAAAGCGTTTATCAAAGTGGTGAAACGCAATAGCTCGTGGTTGCCAAATGATGACATTAGTCTCGGTAGACTAGACATCGTCTACTGGATTTTGGCGTTGGTTGTGACCATCAACTTTGGGTATTATCTTGTATGTTCCTTATTGTACAAGTATAATGCTCAAGATAATAGCGATGATAGTGAATTACCATCCCAACAAACATTGATAAACTATAGGATTTAATCAAAAATTACACGTACTAAACTTGTATAGGATTTACAGGTGGTGGTGGATGTGATACTTAACATCATGAGTTTTGACGTGCTATGCTACGGCTTTTTGTGCTTACCAGAACATTTACATACCATGATATTACCATCACATCACGGATTCACGGATACTAAAGTCTTCGCTCTAGTTTGCAAAGCCACGCACTTGAAGCTCATCAATCTAAGTTTCTTCACTTTTGCTCGTAGTCATGTAGTACTATTCTAATAACCTTCGTGCTTGTTAGAGCACATAAATGTGCCCGAGTTTAGACCTATAATAACAATAATAAGGCTATGTTTGAAAGGACTTAATAAAAGTAGTTCTCAGATCAGTTCAGAGTCATTCAATTCAGATCAGATCAGATTATAGTCATTCAAACCAGATCAGATCAGATCAGAATTGCTCAAATAACGATCAATGAATTTGGTTCATTATTGATACTAATTCGTTAAAATTCAATCAATTTTTTAACTAATTCATATCAGATCAGTTCAGAGTCATTCAATCAGATCAGATCAGATCAGGAGCAATCAAATCAGATCAGATCAGTTCAGAAAGATGCAATCCTATCAAACAGAGCCTAAGAAAGAGTCTACTTGACGATACAATTTAAATTAATGAACTTATTGTACAAGAATAATGCTAAAGATAATAGTGAACATAGTGAATCTGATATATGATCATGATTAACAGTTTCAAGGGAATGAATTGTGGTACTTCCGTCGTTAAAGATTATGTTGATATATAGACAAAACCTCCAAAAGCGGTGTCGCTAATATATGATCATGATTAACAGTTTCAATGGAATGAATTGTTTCCACGTTATTCTTCCCATCCATTGTGTAAAACTGAAGTTTCTAAGGAATACTCAAGATGAAGACTGAAGTTTTATTTATATTGGAGGCTTACGCCATGTGCGATTCAACTTATTCAACAGTGTTTTCAAATCAGATCAGATTCATTCAAATCAAATCAGTTTTACTCAAATCAAATCAAATCAAATCAGATCAGAATTATCCAAATAACAATCAATGAATCTAGTCTATTTCTAGTTATTAATTCATCTAACTGCAGTTAATTTATCAATTAATTCAGTTCGGATCAAATCAAATCAAATGAGATTAAATCAATTCAAATCAATCAAATCAGATCAGAAAATTGCAGTCCAGTCGCACAAGGCCTTACACGGCGTAAGTTTTATAGTAGGGAAAACTTGAAACTAATTATGACAAGGAGTAAGGCCCTGTGCGATTGGACTGCATTTTTCTGATCTGATTTGATTTGATTTGAATTGAACTGATCTAATTTGATTTGATTTGAATAGATTTGATTTGATTTGATCTGAACTGAATTTATTGATAAATTAACTGCAATTAAACGAATTAATAACTAGAAATAGATTAGATTCATTGATTGTTATTTGGATAATTCTGATCTGATCTGATTTGATTTGAATAAAACTGATCTGATTTGATTTGATTTGAATAAATCTGATCTGATTTGAAAACACTATTGTATTGTTATGACAATAGATTCTACATGTAAGGTGGTTGTGGTTGGAATCGGTCCAGTTAAGACAAGTGACTTGAGAAACACATACTTTGATCGTTGAGAGTTGAGACAGGTTCAAGTTCTGAGTTTCAACGGTTATCGATCGATGGTTTGGCCCTTAGTAACGATTTGTGTGTTCTAGGCTCGGATAGGTAATTGTCTCGTTGAAGTTCCGTCTTGATATTTTTATTACAGGTATCAAGATGTATAGTTTGTATGATTTACAAGGTGAGCTGACTGACTAATTCTGCTGAGTGTCTTCTGTCTTCTAATCACCAGGGTCGACTAAGTCATGTATGTGATTCGAACTTGTGTCATGGGGGTGATAGAAGATGTAGTTATTATTTAGGGTGGATTTTCTTGTTGTCAAGATGTGATTTTTTGAGTGTTGTGAGGGATATGTGTGCTTTTCGGTTGGGAAACACATGGCTAAGTTTAGCATGGCGCTCACACCCGGAGTTCTTGATAGGGTTCATACGTGGATGTTTGAAGAAGCTTTTGTAGGGAGCTTATTATTCAAAGTGTAACAGAAATTTGGAAAGTGGTTTATTGAGTTGGTTTGTCCCACATTGAGAAAGTAAGGCTCATATGATCGGTTTATAATAAATTCCTACCAGGGCCGTGTGGGAGATTTTGGGAGCCCTGGGCGAAATATTAAATGGGGCCCGTAAACTTGTTAACCAAACTACGTGAAGCCAAAAAAAATTAATGAAAAACAAAAAATACCAATGTTGGGGAACGAACCCCAGCTGCTAGCATCACTTTTAAAGCTCAAACCACTGTGCCAAGAAGAGTCTTCATGTCTATAAGATGATTTTTTTGTTATTTGACTGAAACTCTTTCCAACGGGCTCTGGGCGACAGCACAGCTCGCTCAGGCCCAAACACGCCATTGATTCCCCATCATACTACCAACAAGGTCTTCAACTTTTAGAGCCTACGAGAGGATTTATGGGCCTAAAGGGTGACTTCCTATCTCATCGGGTTGTGTTGCGGCGTATGATGGATCGGGTTTTTACACAAAGTCTTGGTGCAACAATAGACTTTGAGTCGAAGATCAAGAATTGTAAGAAAATCAAATGGCTACGTGTTGGATAACAGCTTATTATTGTTCATTGAGTTTTGTGGCGGTATTTTGGGCATCATACCGTGTGATATACATCATTGGCGGTGGAGCAAAACACATGAACTGGACGCTACAAGAGAGTTGGGTGCATACTCTCATTTGTAGGTCATGCTAGCAGATGCTATAGCAGTTGTGAAAACTGATTGATTACTTGATCAGATGAGGACCTCATAGTGTGGGATAGACTGCGGAGTTCTGAGTGAGTTATGGATCGACATGGGTGATATGATCGTGTTAGATTGGGTGTTTTTCATTTGAGGCCGAGAAAATTTGACACTTTGAGAAATACAGAGATAGAAGTATGGGTTAAAATTTTAAGCCATGTTGATACACTTGAATTATTTTCAGCAGAGATTCAACATACATCATGTAGGTATTGTGTTTTAAAAGTTCGTTGGGGTTATAATGTTGTTTAAATACACACAATAGTGCAGTTTACAACGGTTATTTTCAAACTAGCCGTTACACAAGACTCAGGGAGGGCACCATATGCACTAATCTTTGTAAATTTAATTTTGTGAAAAAATTTCGAGTTTCCGATGAAAACAAAAATTATTATTATTTTTTTTTTTATATTTTATAATAGTTAATCCTTAATTAACTTTCCCGCTAATATATGGTCAGCAGTTAACGGTTGGGGGACTGACGACGTTAACGGACAATGGAAGGAAGGGTACCATGTGCCGATTGGGGTAAAGTTCGGGGGCACAGCAATGTACAAGTTTCAAACATATGGGCACCACGGGCATTCTAACATAGTTCGGGGGCATCACGTGAATTTGCCGTTTCTAAACTTCTCTTACATTTTACTATAAAAAGTTGCAAATTCTCATTATATCATAATCAGAGGCTACCACCAAAATTTGAGCCTTTTTCATCCAGAGCCATTTTATCGAAAAACTGTGGATTATGCACTGCGATTCCCGTCAAATTTGATCATTTTTTTCGAAACGAGCCAAATGTGCTCCAAACGATACTGAAAATACCCAAGGAGTATACCTGTTGGATTTAAGTGTTGGTTCCTCATTTTGTAAAGTATTACATGGGTTTCGACGTTAGTCACTTTGTATAGTTGTATGACTATTTTGGCTTTTTTTGTAAACTCCTCTTAGGTTTTTTACTCTAAGATTTTGTAAATTCTCAATATATCATCCTTAGATGCTACCTCAAAAATTTGAGCCATTTTTGCTACTGAGCTACTTTATCGAAAAACAGTGGATTATGTGCCGTTATTCCGATCAAAATTGATCAATTTTTTGAAATGGGCCAAATTTGCTCCAAACGATATTGACGATACCCGAGGATTATACTTGTTAAATTTGAGTGTTGGTTCCTCATTTTGTGAAATATTTCATAGGTTTTGACTCTCGTAACTTTAATTTGTATGGATTTACGACTGTTTTGCCTGTTTTTCTAAACTTTCTTAGATTTTTTTACTCTAAGATTTTGAAATTTCTAATTATATAATCCTAGAGGCTTCTACCAAAATTTGAGACATTTTTGCTCCGTAGCCATTTTATAAGAAAAACAGTGGATTATGCACTGCGATTCTGGTCAAATTGATCAATTTTTTGAAATGAGCCAAATGTGCTCCAAACGATACTGTAAATACCCATGGAGTATACATGTTGGATTGGAGTGTTGTTTCCTCATTTTGTGAAGAATTACACGGGTTTCGACGTTAGTCACTTTGTATGGTTGTATGACTATTTTGGTTGTTTTTGTAAACTTCTCTTAGGTTTTTTACTCTAAAATTTTGCAATTTCTCATTATATCATCTTTAGAGGCTACCACCAAAATTTGAGACATTTTGCTCCGGAGCCATTTTATTGAAAAATCGTGGATTATGCATTGCGATTTCAGTAAAATTTGATCAATTTTTCGAAATGAGCCAAATGTGCTTTAAACGATAATCCAGATACCCAAGGAGTATACATGTAGGATTTGAGTGTTAGTTCCTCATTTTACGTAGTATTTCATGGGAGTCGACACTCGTCATTGTGTATGGATGTATGACTGTTCTCGTGCTTTTAGGCTTAATATTGTCGTACACAAAGTTTTCTTCTTCTGTTTGAGAAAGAGAATTCTCTCATTTTTTGCTGTTTTTGTAAACTTCTCTTAGGTATTTGACACTAAAATTTTTCAAATTCTCATTATATCGTAGTTACAGGCTACCGTCAAAATTTGAGTCGCTTTTGCTCTGCAACCATTTTATCGAAAAACAGTGGATTATGCACTGCGATTCCAGTCAAATTTGATCAATTTTTGAAATGAGCCAAATGTGCTTTTACTGAAGATACCCAAGGAGTATAATTGTTTGATTTGAGTGTTGGTTCCTCATTTTGTAAAGTATTACATGGGTTTCGACGCTCGCCAATTGGTATGGATTTACTTTTTTGGTTGTTTTTCCAACCTTTTCTTAGGTTTTGACTCTAACATTTTCAAATTTTCATTTTATCATCCTTAGAGGCTACTTTGCAAACTTTGAGCCGTTTTCGCTCCTCACCCATTTTATCGAAAAACTATGGATTATGCATTGCGATTCTAGTCAAATTTGATCAATTTTTCGAAATGAGCCAAATGTGCTCCAAACGATACTGACGATACCCAAGAAGTATAATTGCTGGATTGGAGTGTTGTTTCCTGATTTTGTGAAGTATTTCATTGGTTTTGACGCTAGTCACTTTGTATGGATATATGACTGTTTTGCCTGTGTTTGTAAAATTCTATTAGGTTTTTGACTTTATGATTTTGAAAATTCTCATTATATCATCCTTAGATACTATTACAAAAATTTGAGCCATTTTTGCTACCGAGCCATAACAGTGGATTATGCGCGGTTATTCCGATCAAAATTCAGCAATTTTTTGAAATGAGCCAAATTTGTTCCAAACAATATTTAAGATACCCAAGGATTATACTTGTTAAATTTTAGTGTTGGTTCCTCATTTTGTGAAATATTTCACAAGTTTTGACCCTCGTCAGTTTGTATAGATTTACGACTCTTTTGCCTGTTTTTCCTAAACTTTCTTAGATGTTTTGACTTTAAGATTTTGCAATTTCTAATATATAATCCTTAGAGGCTACCACCAAAATTTGAGACATTTTTATTCCGGAGACATTTTATCGAAAAACCTTGTATTATGCACTGCGATTCCGGTCAAAGTTAATCAATTTTTCGAAAAGTGCCAAATGTGCTCCAAATGTATACCTAAAATACCCAAGGAGTATACTCCTTGGATTTGAGTGTTGGTTCCGCATTTTGTGAAATATTTCACAGGGTTTCGACTTTAGTCACTTTGTATGGTTGTATGACTATTTTGGCTGTTTTTGTAAACTTCTCTTAGGTTTTTTACTCTAAGATTTTGAAATTTCTCATTATATCATCTTTAGAAGCTACCACCAAAATTTGAGACATTTTTGCTCCGGAGCCATTTTGTCAAGAAAACGTGGATTATACACTGCGATTCCGGTCAAATTTGATCAATTTTTTGAAATGTGCTCTAAACAATACTTAAGGAGTATACTTGTTGGATTTGAGTGTTGGCTCCTCATTTTGTGAAGTATTACATGGGTTTCGACGTTAGTCACTTTGTATGGGTGTATGACTATTTTGGCTGTTTTTGTAAACTTCTCTTAGATTTTTGACTCTAAAAATTTTGCAAATTCTCATTATATAATATTTAGAGGCTACCACCAAAATTTGAGACTTTTTTGCTCCGGAGTCATTTTATTGAAAACCGTGGATTATGCACTGCGATTCCGGTCAAATTTGATCAATTTTTCGAAATGAGCCAAATGTGCTTTTAACGATAATGAAAATACCTAAGGAGTATACTTGTTGGATTTGAGCTTTGGTTTGTCATTTTGTGAAGTATTTCATGGGTGTCAACGCGCTCGTCACTTTGTATGGATGTATGACTGTTTTGGATCTTTTTCTAAACTTCTCTTTGATTTTTGACTCTAAGATTTTGCAAATTTTCATTATATCATATTTAGAGGAATTAAAAATATGGACAATGTTGATGCATACTTAACACCCATGTGTAAAAATCTCAAGAAAAAAAATCTTCCATTACTTTAATTATAAAGTTACATAAAAAGTCGTGGGATAAATTAAATTATGGTTTCAGAGTTACGTAGTGTCATTTAATGATATTCATAGTGTCATTTAGTGATACATGACGTAGCGTTGAGATGGTTTCAATTACATTACATGAGAAATAATTGAGATTCTGTTATGTTGTAAAGACATTACAAGGAAAAATCACATCGGTGTTGTTGAGGATTAACTGCTTCTTCTGAAGAAATCTGGTCTTGCAGCTCGTTTCAAACTACTCAAGATATCTGTAGAGAAAATTAATAATTAGTGTTTGCTACGCGAGCGATTCAAAACTCATAAGGACTTGTTCTCTCCAAACCGTCTTACCTTGTTGTCGAAGAGTGTAGGGATATCTAACTGTCTCGGCCCAGAAATTTCTACGGAGATTTTCCATATATTCACGGAATATTGCTTAAGGGTGCTGAAATTTTTTGGGCAGTCTAACGGAGATTGGTTCCCTTCTAACCAATTTTCGATATTTCGGTTTCAAAGAATCCCAGCATTTTGCCCTCCTGTTTTGACGAGCGTTGTTGTTTTCTTTTTTAGTATTGCTACGACTTCTTTTCTCACTTTGTTAAAAGTATCGTAATTATCACTCACCAGTGCCGGAGACGGCTCCACATCCTCGTCCAACACATGATCAATGCAAAAGACAAAAGTTTTGCCCCAAACTTTGATCATAGTAAATCGTTGAAAGGCCTTGTTTTTCCTCGCCCTCAGAAACCTCAATATCTCTTTGTAGACAGGTGTCAGTGGCTTCCGGAAAATGAATATATGTTAAGATGCAATTTAGGGTATTGAATGATAGTTGTTGTCCAGTTCCTATTGATGAGGGGTGAACCCCTATTTATATCGTTACATAACTTGTACCGTAAGGCGGAGATATTCTCCATAA
>JBBYHQ010325664.1:0-14978 GCA_038382645.1 Spergularia azorica
CTCTTTCGTACCACCCGTATCGCGGTCATAATTCGGCGATAACGATCTATCGATACCCGAATTTTTTATGTTCAACACCTTCATGGAGTTTTTCTAGTCTTTTAGGGGATCTCTTGCTTCTCCATTAGTGAGATCTTATGTGCTTTGTGAGTTTTGTGAGTTCTTAGATCTAATGTGCTTCACTTGGTATGTGTTGTTTAGATCTGTCATCTTCCAGGTTAATAGATGGAGGAATAGCTCTTCACTTGATATGCCAGCGACTATCAACATGATACTATGTATTCTCCTTCAAGGCAACGGATTTGGTCAACTTCTTCTTTATCAAAACTGTCCGAGATCGACTCCCCTCGTTCAAGGCTGGATCTTTCACCAGCGATATCATAGATGCCATTCAAAAGCGTTGTATTTGGTCCCTTATGAACTTCGGTTTTATGCAGTTGAATTTTGTTCAGCTTTGTAAGGCTCGTTTTTCGAATTTATCAGTTTACGTTTTAGATGTCGTATGACTTTTTATATATAAACAAGTTCCTTTTTTCAAAAACAAAAACAAAAAAAAAAAACTAACAAGACGAGACAAGAATCTAAGGGACTAACGTCAAATGCAGTCAAAAGTCTGAAGTAAAACTCGCATGTTAAACAGTAAAATTCCTCTATTGAAATAGTATCAGTAGAACAGTTTTCTCGAATTACAACACTAACTTCCAAACTATCACAATTTAGGAACAAAATTATAAACATCCCCTAATTTTCAAGTACAATTATTTATCACCAATTAATTTACTCTTACGCCAATTAATTTACTCATACGCCTAAATACATATACGAATTGTTCTTTACCATACACGAGCCAATTGCACTTCCTGTATACTACCACCGAAATCAAGTCAACTAATTTTTTAAATTTCGTGAATGTTTTTTTTTTGTTTTGAAAACAAATTTCGTGAATGTTCCGTTATACGTTACTGACTGTTATTCGCAATTAATAGCACATGTACCGCACGTTTATTTTAAAAGCCAATATACTATATTTCTCGTACAAATTTAAAACCAAGGAACAATTTTTATTTCCTTATATTGCGCATGATTAAGGAACATGATTATCCAATATAATATGTTCAATGTCCATCTAATGCACAGAGCCCGCTAAACTTTGTCTTATGGGATAACTTGGACTGGAGCCAACAATCATAAATTGTTGATCCTCAATGTCTGTTGAATCTGAAATGGGTTTTTGACACATTTCACAATAGATTTATCTTATTCATTTGGGTCATCACTATGTCTTGTTGAAGACATATTTTTTCGAGCGTTCCTATATTATCTCAATCCATGTTAATAAGTTGTCGTTTTTATTTTCATCATCTTCGCATAACACTTACATGATGGCATATCTCGTATTATGTTTAGCATATATACATGATTTGTCAAATCTTGATTTAGTATTCATTGTAAACTTTGTAGGAGTATGTGTTACCTTCTTAAGCATTTTAGAGTTTACATACTTTATGTAGATGTTATTATACAATTGTCATTATGTATTTATTTTATCAAGTTAGAATATGAGAATTTTTTTGTTTTCTTTTCAAGTGTTGAACGTACATAATTGATCGTGAAGTAAGGATGGATAAAAATGAAGCAATTTGATTCTTTAATTTTAATATTTAGTTTTACACTTATGCCTATGTCTCATGCATAAAATAATTTTTTATTATTAAAATTATGTAAAGGAAATCAAGATAATCAAATACTCCGTAGCAAATTTGCTCAACTCCTTTATTTCCACTTAATAGTGTGTAAATAGAATTTCTAATAATTATCATGTATTTTCTATCCTCGGTTATGACTTATGGCAATGCATAACAATATGTCCTAGTTGTGCATCAATATATTTTAAAACCTCTGTTTAGTATGTGTACAGTAACATACAACATTTGTTTAGGTTAGTAACATACAATGAAATGAAATGAAAATTGTGGTTTTGGAAAATTTGAAGTTGAAGAAGTTATAGAGAAATAAACATGGTAAATTTATTATGATTACAACATGTGTGGATAGAGGATTGTATTAATCAACATCGTCTTTCAAGCGCGAAACTAATCTTCTTCAACAAAAAAATAAAAATTCTAAATACTCCGTATTAGAACTTATCTTTCAAGGCATTTTAATGTTGGGCCATATACTAAAATCTTATCATGGCCACGACGAGATTCTTATCAACATTAGAGCAATAATAGGAAGTAGAATATTTTGTGTGCATTAGCTCTGAAAGGGACTAAAGAAAGTTGAGAATAATGATGTTGCGTCATGTCACCTAGCCATAACTTTTACTACTCATCAGGTGTGTATCTAGTTGCAGAAAAACTAACCAAAATATGAGTGAGGATGAAGGAATAAAGAGTTTCCTATCGGCTAAAACAAACACAAGAATTACACATGTATCGGGTCCTTTTATGTCGACCTTCTTGATGAGCTAAGCAGACAATGACACGTTAGGGATCAGAATAATGATTCAATGTTAAGGTTTAATCATTGTGAAAGATTTGTACTAGTTTACATTTTCTTATTGTATGTCCTTATTGAAAATCTTGATCATATGGTGTATTTTAATATCTATTCTTTATGAATTGAACTAGGAGTTATGTGAAAGCACGAGAATGACAAAAGATCAATTGATCTAGGCTTTCTAAACTTAGTCATATTTGGGTTAATATATGTTGAGACTTATCATGTGACCGTCTTTTATTCAATTAATTTTTTTGCAAGGATTATTCTTATATGGATAGTAATAATTTTGTGTGTAAGTTACCTATCAAGCTGCATAGTTATAGGTATACATGACCATAGAATAGGTGTTGTCTTCTTCTTATTGATTGAGCGATCTAAATTCCTATAACGAGATATATTAAAAAGACAGCACTGACAAACTTTTTGATCAAAAATTTTAATTATCAAAACTTGCCACGACAGTGCTTATTCAATGGAGATCTAGAATTGCATCTTATATTTTAGAATGAATGTGTCATTTTTTATTGTTAGAATGAAGTACCTTATCTCAAATTAAAATTGAGACTTAATTCCTACATATGTCTTATCATGTTGTTAGACGATGAAGGAAAGATTTTTTCGCAGCACAAGCTAGTTAGCCACACAAGACAATTTCTATATACACTATTTAAGATTTCAAATCGACAACAAGATTTTTACTTTATGATCATATAACTTCAATTCAACATTAACAATAGAAAGGTAAGCAAACATCAATATCTAATGTGTGTGTGTATAAGACATGATTGAAGAGTACCAATAAGCATACATAGACGTCGCCGTATTTTAGAATTATACTAGTATATGATAAGAAAGTGATACAATGCCAAACTTACATTTGCGACTCAGAATAAACTAGCTTAATATCTCCAACCTATTATATATGTCGTTCATGACTCTTTCTCTTCGCTAGTAATTCCCTACACTCAAATTTTAAACAAGTGTAAAGAAACAATTGAGCTTATTGACAAAGATTCGAAGTGACACTAACATTTCAAACGAAGTTGCTTGATAGCTCATGAGGATAAGGTTCTTGAATGCTATCAACTTTGTTGTCAAAATGAAAGTAATATCTAATGATTGAAGTGGATAGGGAACTATATAAATAGTCTTTTGAAGTTTTGAGAAGAACCATGTCTATTCGTTTGTAAGTGTATGTTTGATAGATTTATTTACTCACTCAATAAACCAATGGGTACAAAGTCATCCCGAGTTCCCGACAACAAATTGTGCAACTAAGGAAATTTCTTTTTGAGCAGGTCTTGTGTTTCCTATTCATTTATTCATGAAGATTTTATTAGTCGCTTATTTGTAGACATGAAACATTGGTCTCTAATTGTAGAAAATTTAAGTTTCTACATGCTAATCTTTTAGATGTGTATCAAGTTCACTAAAATTGTTATGATGTACATTTCTTGTCATACTACATAGGGCTAGCTAACCCCAGGTCATGTGAGATGTGCACTCCCACAACTCCAAAAAAACAAGGAATTTAAAAAGTTATGTGTCATACTATATACTCCCTTCGTTTTTATTTGTTAGCGTTTCGTTTGAATATGTTAGAGTAACTTAAACGGCATGTTAACAGTACTATTTAGAGTACAAATGAGTAGGTTAATGTTAGTTGGTATAAGTATGATATCGATGTGATAAGTTATTATTATTTCATCAAAGGTTATTTGTTTTCCGAACAACTTATTCTTGGTTGTAAGTGAGGGCCCTTAAGATCTCGAAACGACCCTAATACACCTTTATAATAAAATGAATTCGAATTGCATATGCTAGAATATATCTTCATTTTTTTTCTTTGGTATATATGAAAAAAAAGACGTATTCTTTAACATGTGATTATGACACCCGAACATGCTATGTAAATACTTGGTTTTCGAGTAACTTCAAATCTTTAAGTTAGTTGGTTTAAATTTTAGTTGTCGTGTCTATTGCATGTGAGTGCAAGTAAATACATGACATGTGTTTATATTCAAAATTCTTTTTTTTTTTCTTTAATTTCTTCTCTTTTTTAGTTGCTAAACTTATCTCTCATGTATGACAGGGGTACCTTGATGAACAGTTTGTCCAATTAGAGGAATTACAAGATGACGAAAGCCCCAATTTCGTTGTAGCAATTGTAAATTCATATTACTCTGATTCGATTAGGCTTATCCAAAAAATTGACGATGCATTGTGAGTATACTACCAAAGGATTAGTAATTTAATTTATTTATTTTTGTTTCTTATAAATCTAAACATATTAATAATGTATCGCAGGACAAAGCAACCCCTGGAATTTGACATGTTGGATAATTACATGCACCAATTCAAGGGTAGTAGCTCAAGGTAATATTAATTCAAGTCCATAATAGTATGTTATAATAATTTTTTCTATGGCATTATGGTAGTAATGATTTGACACTTTGAAATTGTCAAATGTTGACATGAACTTTACTAACAACTCAACTAATGCTACTATCATATAAAACCTGACATTTATGAACATTGAATTTTTTTGCAGTATTGGAGCTAAGAAAGTGGTACATGAATGCTCGCGCTTCAGAGATTATTGCGCAACAAGAAATGTAGATGGGTATAATAGCTGAGATTTTCACAATTAATGAACAATATTATTTGTAGTCCTTATTTTTATCACAATTATAAACCAGTTGAATCAATAATTGAGTTTGTTGCATGTATTATGCAGATGTGTCAAGACATTCGATATGATTAAGCAAGAGCACTTAATTCTCCGAAAGAAACTTGAAACATATTTCCAGTTGATCAATTTAGTTGGAGGGTATTAAGAAAGTCAAGCTCAAATGGCAGCTAACGGCTGATAAAGTCTCTGAATCGTGGATATTGCTTTTGTGGCTCATTAGGTCTAAATAGAAATAAAGAGATTGACCCGGGGGGTGTAAGTAGCCTTTGACTATGGCTCTGTAACCTAAAGACGTATGTACTCTGATTAGTTTATGCTTATCTATGCTACCCGTTTCGAAAAAAAAAAAAAAATTAGGAGAGTGGGTTAAAGAATGTTTGCCTTTGTTAAGAGATATTATCATGAGCCATTTGGTCCATCTATTCGCAGGTGAAATGAGCTTGCACGAGTTTCAACCATGTCATTAGATAATGTAGTTTTGCATGGGATAAGGAAATGCTTAACTACGTTATTAGTTCCATACTTGCAAATCGATATATGTGTGAAACTGTAAGGAATTATGCTGTTGTGATGAATAATAAATGAGTATATGTATAACATACAGTTATTGAACGACAATTTGACACGTGTCTTAGGCCCTGTTTGATAGGACTTATTTGCAGTAGTATTCAGATCAGTTTAGAATCATTCAGATCAGATCAGAGTCATTCAAATTAGATCAGATCAGATCAGAAATGTTCAAATTTATATCAATGTATTTGGTCCATAACTGATACTAATTCATTGAAATTCAATCAAAATTTTAACACATTCAGATCAGATCAGATCAGTTCAGAGTCATTCAGATCAGATCAGATCAGAATTATTCAGATCAGATCAGATCAGTTCAGAAAGATGCAGTCCTATCAAACGGGGCCTTAGAACATGTACACACTTAAGAATCATTATTATCATGATATTTCGTAGAGTATATATACTAAATATACGTCTTGTTCGTGCGAAGCACAAGATCCTATCTAGTACAATATAATAATCTCTGTAATTGAGATAATTAGCCATAAAAACGTTGCACTCATGGACAAATGTCCCTATAATTCTCACCCTCACGGTGCTAGGCACTTCATTTTATAATTTGCTAATTATCATTTTACATGCAAGAGTCACATTTCTTTTATGGTCATAAAATGCACATCAAAAGTTCCTAATCGTCTATGTCAATAGCTCAGAGTGAATATGATGCAAATTAACTTAACTCACACTTCTATTTATGGTCGTAAAATGCACATTAAAAGTTCCTAATCGCCTATGTCTTTGATACATACTAACTCAAGTCACACTATGACATTTATAAATTTGGCACACTATAACTCCAAGTCACAAACGAAATGAAGAAACCCGTAATTTCCACATCGTCGTAAAATTACATACACATTGTTCCGAGCACGAAATACTTCCTAGTTGGTTAATGTGGAAGGGTGACGAAAGAAACCAATGGGTGATTTATTGGTACGAATAACATTCTGCTGCTCGTTTTCGTGCATCGGCATCCCATCTATTATGTCAATTTTCACTTGTTGAATCTTCAATCACAAAATTAAAAAAAAAAAAGAAGTTTATTCCGTTGATTTTCTCTCACTCTCGCATCGAATTGGCTCTACTTACAAGAGAATCAATCCACAAGTGTAAGTGCACTCTCTTTCTATTTCAATTGGGTTCTTTAATAAAATTGACATTTCGAACCATGATCTCCAATTATTCTTTGATTATCTCATATTTTAGCTTATGTTTTCATATGGGTATTTGATAATTGTGTAATTAAGAGTGTAATTATGCTGATTTATGTATGAATTTGCACTTTTTACACTGTTTTTGGAGATTATGGTATGTGGGTTTTTCATGGGGTTTGTGTATGAAGAGAAATGTGGGAGTATTAAGGACAAAGACTGTATCTTTAAGTAAGTGGGACAAAGTGTGTGTAATACGCTTGTTGTTCTGCAGGTTTGGTGAATGGGGAAAAAGGGGAAGCTGAGGATACTGATGGTGTCTGATTTCTTCTACCCGAATTTCGGGGGTGTGGAGAGTCACATCTATTATCTGTCACAATGTTTGATTAAGCTTGGTCATAAGGTAATTGGATGATTCTCGTTTGAGTTTCTAATTTTATTAATGTGGCCTTTGTATGTGACCTTGCTTTATTTATTTGATTGATGGGTGTTAACAATGCAGCTAGAGATTGTATTTACTGTTGTTGAACCGTGCGAGATAATAAGGGTGAATAGTGGATAGGCATTGGTTTTATTTAGGAGTTTCAGGAGTCGAGTTTGTGGGTTCTTGTGAATCAATGTAGTGTGATTTTGTGGTGTTCTCGAGCTTCAATGGCGGCTGCAATTGTATTTGAATAAATGCACTTATGCCGTGTGTATGCTATATATGCAATGTGAGTTCATCGAAGGTCACATTCCAATTTACAAGAATTGTTCTAGAGAACAAGGAACTTTATACAGCTATATAGCAAATTTTCTTTGACTGAATTAGTATGAGTTTTCGCAAGCTTAATGTCCACCCTGGTGTCTAGGATCACACGTCACTGCTGTAAGGCGTTTGGACTGCCCCTCGAGAACAGTGGGTAGTATTTTCTTCTCCCATCTTGCTCGGGGAATATGCTTTGAAGCTGAACACATAGGGGCGTAGTAAATTTTTTGAAATCAGTGCACACACACACACACACAAAATAGAGGAAATGTGCAAGAGAACGATTTTAGAGTGGCTCTGCGTAAACCTACTCCACAACACGACTCTATTATGAAAGTAGTCTCACAAGTACAAGTTTGAGGCAAACTTGACAACCCTCCCACAATACCGACGTAAGAACCTGAGTACACCCTCTCACTCAAAGGAACTTAGATGGAAAAGTCTCACACAGCACTCACTCTTTGCTGTGGGCTGCGGAAACTACTCTCTTTAAACACAACTTAAGGTCCCTATTTATAGCACCAAACTACTTCTAGAGTTTTTCAAGTGTACAAAATCCAGAACTCTCCATCATTTAGAACATGCGTTTATTTAAATAAATGCATTGCCTCTTCACATTCTACTAATTTAATTTAACAAGAAAAACAAAGAGTGTCAACAGTAAAAACATAAAAGGGTTGAATCACAGCCTCTGCAACCTGTCGCCGGATAAACAGGCAGTTCTTTTCTATGTGTCCGGCATGGTCACTGTACCCAAGGTTAGGACTTATTGAGATTAACTGCTTTGTTATCACATTCAAGAAAGGTAGAAGAAAATTGCTCGATTTCTTTGACTACCTAGATACTGGTGAATCACCAACTGGTACACAAGAATCATGCATTGATCCTTTGTAAAGGGGTCAAGAAGCCCTTTACCCTCTATAGGCTCAATCTTAGTCATAGCAGGCATTCAATTTAGTTGAGCTTTTTTCTAGGAGAATGGTGTGATCAGGTGCTTGTTTGAGATACCACAGCACCTAGACGTACAGTTTGGTGAGCTATCTTCCAGGAGAATTCCTAAACCAATTGCTTGTTTGAGGTATCACAGCATCCTCCTAGCTTCTTGAGAATGATCTCAGGTTGCTGCTTGCATATATTGGCGAAGATTATGGATTGCTAAAGCAGTGTAGGGTCTGTAAGTGAAAGTGAAATGTTTGCCAATCTTATACAAGTCAGGATGTGAAATTAGAGCTCTCCTGGCAGGTTTCAGTTTCTTGTGGGTGTCAAGAGACTGGTTTTGGCAATTTAAACCCTTTGGAGGCAGGTTAGTTTATCCTGATTCTCATCTGGAATTGGGTACTTAGGAACTTGGTTTTATCAATACTACTTGGAGTGATGATCAGACAAGAACTGAAACATTGGTCTGTTTATTTTTATTAAGAGGGAGGGAGCTGCTGTGGTTGTGGGTACTTGGAAGTTGGAAGTTGGAAGCCAAACTTTAGTAGTACATTACTGAGTTTAGACTCCAGAAAACGTTGAACAGTGTCTTGCTAGTTATGGATTTATGACAGATTGGTGCTTTCGCATGCTCAATCATGCTGTATTGTTAAGACTAGTCTAGAGAGATCCCCATGAATAAAGGCATTGCCGATGTTCATTTGTCATGTGACTCATGTCTGCCAATGAATCATGAATGCAACAGATATGAGTGCTCTCACGATGGCATTTACATGGAAGGAAGCTCGCGAATTTTTCCAGGACTTACTCATCCTCCTGTTCACATTTCGGGACACATCCTTTATTTTATTTCCTTGTGGAGTTGTGGGCTAAGGCTGCTGGATCTTTCTGGGATAGTTTATAGTTTTCTTTAAATTTTGGTGTTTCATCCATTCATGTATCACTCGTTTTATCTTTTTTGCTGCTGCTGGTAAGGGCTGTTTGGTTAGATAGAGAAATCACCGGCAAAAATGAGCCATCCAGAGGAGGTTCATAAGGAGAGGGGAAAACGGCCGTTATAGAACTCACACATCTCTCCCTCTGATCGTTAACGAATGTTCTACTTATGTCAATGAAAGAGTGCTCCACAGTGGTCATTTCGCTAATTATTGGAGCAACTACGCTATAACCTACACCTTCCTTCAGTCTGAGCCATTGGACAATTAATCTGGTGTAGTTTCTTTCTGGTTTCCATGCTCCCATGACTCATCTGTTTGCTAGTCAATCCCGCGAATTTACTTTCCCCGCATGCCTACGCGGAGTCAAGGAAGCCACTTCCTATGTACTATTCTCCTGAGGCATCCAATCACTTTATATCTTGAAAACATTCATGCTTGTTGCAATGTTGTATATGCTCCAAAAAGAACATGGAGAAGCTTTTTAGTGTAAACTTTCTTAAGTAATTTCAATGGAATAAGGTCTTTTGATAGGCTTATAACTATTAAAAACTCACTCACCACTAAATTCCTCCAAGATAGGAATTGTAACTCATGTAATTTACCACTAACAATAACTAACCCATCAACATTTACTCCACTAACTTAATTATCTATTATCTAATTATAGGAATTCACTATTCACAATAATTACTTTGGCTTTAACTGATACTTTTGGAGCATCTCCAACACATCCCCTTGCTCCGACGATTCTTAGGAGCAATCTACTATGTCCGACTTGTGCGTTATGCAAACATATTCATTGTTATGTCCTTCGCCACAACAAACCTACGTGACCTGTTCTCGTAGTCTTCTTTTTCCATCTTTAGATTGAACACCATTGTGCAAGTCTTTCACTCCATACAATTCTTTGACAGTTACATCTTGATGTCACCTCTGGTCTCCCTTTACTTGTTGCATATAATGCAACGCCGGACATAGTAAATATTTGGAGCAAGGGGGTGTGTTGGATATGCTCCAAAATATCAGTCAAAGTAGTTCTTGTGAATTTTTAATAATCAGATTACTGAGTTAATGGAGTAACGGTTAGTGGATTAGTTATTGTTAGCGGTAGAATACATGTGTTACGGTTCCTATCTTGGAGGAATTTGGTCGTTAGTGTGTTACTATTAATTGTACGCCTATATTATTCCATTGAGATTAATTGAGAAAGTTTACAGTAGAACACCTCTCCATGCTATTACCCTCCTTCCCTCTAAAAGTTCTTCACAGAGCCCCATGAAACTTCAGAGGTTGTGAGCTTTAAAAGACCTTAGCAACAAGATTAGGAAAGTGTCCATCATCTGGGGTAGATAGGTTTAAAATCTACAGATTTTCTTCCTTCTGGTTTGGTGATGTAATTTGTTGTCTAGTGGCTTCATTGTTGACTGGTTTGTGGGATTTCTGGAGTTGTGTGAGGTTTTAGGTGGTGGTTTGGTAATAGTTTGCTCTGGTTGGTGAATAACTCAGATCATCCGAGTAATTCTGAGTAATTGTAGGGTAGTTGTTTTTGAATTCCGATTCTTTGGTTTCCCCAAATTAGTGGCTCTCAGGTTGGTGAAGAACTCAGAGTGACTTTTCTTGTTCTGCTTTTTGAACTTCCTTAACGTATAACTGACTTTTGAGTGTCTTCCCCAAGTCCGGCCATATGCTAACAGCATAGTCAATATGACCGACTGCTTAATAGGCTCTCTCACATTTTTTGATAAGTATTATATGATGTCTGTTAGAAGGACCCCAACCGGAGGATTTCCATGTCAATAGAGCATACTGCTACAAGTTATTCCCGTCATATTCTACAATCTTTGTGTCATTTTTCGGCCTGGTTATCAGCCCAGTCATGATCGACAAATTTCTTCTAACAGAGTTCCACCAGTCTTTTCCTTGACAAGTAGTTTTCTGTTCATGTATCAAGAAAGAATAGTAATCTAAGACTTCTCTGAGAACTGGTTCAATTTTGACGGTGCTTCCTCGGACAAAAGTATAGAGGATCTGTGTTTTTTTCTTTTCTTTTTGTGTGTGTGTTGGTCTAACTAGTGGTGGAGGCTGGTGGGGTTAGAATCCTTTCTGCAGACATGTTTGGTTTTGGAGTAAATGATTGCAACCAACAAGTTTGTTGTAACAGTTATAGATGAACAGAACAAGTCACAGTACCGAATCTAGGCAATACATGATGTAAAGCATTCTTTCCTACTAAAAAGACTCTAACCTTACATGGAATTGTAGTATTGTACTTAACATTCAGCATGTAAGAAGTAAAGGAAACCCAGAACAGTATGTTGCTTTTCACAGGAAAAATGCTCAGAATCTTTCTAGGTTTAGAGTCCACTTACTCCGGATACCTTGAAGAGTTTCCTGAGTTCAGCTGTGGATTCTAGCGAATACATGTTAAGCATTCTCAGATGTTTTCAAGCTTCAGTGATTATTGTGATTGTTTTCAGTTCACTGAATAATGTACAATTTGGTTCATATTATGACCTACGAGAAGTATTTTTAAGAACGGTAACTTTAAAGTGTAAGATAAAGAGCTTTATGCACTGTTGACCTTTCACATGTATCGCGATATGACTAAGTACTAGTGCTCCGTATTCCTCTCTACAAAGAAAATGATGGTCTATTTGCTGGTTAAGATTTGCCAAACTTGTTCATGTTGTTTGTGAACTGTAGGTTGTAGTGCTGACTCATGCGTATGGAAATCGTTCTGGGGTTAGATATATGACAAATGGATTGAAGGTTTATTATGTTCCATGGAAGCCTTTGTTCATGCAAAGTGTGTTGCCGACATTCTCTGGAACTCTTCCAATTATGAGAACTATTCTTGTTCGGGAGAAGATATCTTTGGTCCATGGACATCAAGCTTTCTCAACTCTTTGCCATGAAGCTCTGATGCATGCTCGCACTATGGGCTACAAAGTCGTATTTACTGATCACTCCTTATATGGTTTCGCTGATATTGGTAGTGTACATATGAACAAAGTTCTACAATTTACCTTAGCTGATGCAACTCGAGCAATTTGTGTTTCCCATACAAGCAAGGAAAATACAGTGCTAAGGTCGGGTATTCCTGCTGAAAAAGTGTATGTGGTTCCGAATGCTGTTGACACAGCTATGTTCAAGCCTGCACCTGAACGATTATCCAGTGATCAAATTGTTATTGTTGTTGTAAGTAGACTGGTCTATCGAAAGGGTGCAGATTTGCTGGTTGAAGTCATTCCTGAAGTTTGTCGCCTACACCCAAATGTGAGTGATATCTGTTGCTTCTCTGCTATTTTGTTCTTTGACATATCAATCATCATCTATGGTTCTGGACTTCTTTCAAATTACTCAGAGTTTCATGCAATTGACTTATATCATAGCTTTAATATCGAACATTTATATCATTTGATCATCTCTTCTAGAACTTCTTGTTAAGGTTCGTTTCGTAATCGGAGGTGACGGGCCAAAACGAGTGCGGTTGGAAGAGATGAGAGAAAAGCATTCACTTCAAGATAGAGTTGAAATGTTGGGTGCTGTTCCGCATGCTCAAGTACGATCTGTTCTTATATCAGGGCACATCTTTTTAAACAGGTAGCTTTTGTTTCCGTAGGAATATGAGAGTTGATTTTTTATTTTTGTTGTGCCTTCTTGCTATTCTTTGGTTTCCGATTATAATGAAATCAAGCAAACTGGCTCACCATTTTTTTTTCCTGTACTTTTTGTCTTGTAAAGTAGCAGTAGGTGGGTGTGGCTTTTGACGCAGTTTTCATTATGGGTCATCCATAAGCAACCTCTCTATGTTTTCAACATAGGGTAAAACTTGTGTAAATCCGAACCCCCTTCAGAGCGCTACTTTTCTGCTGAAGCATAAATTGTGATAGACTTGATTTCTGAGGTTTTTGTAGTTGTGGATTAAGTAAAGCAAGAACCAATATCCCCCTCCCCCCCCCCCACCCCCCAAAAAAAAAAAAAAAAAAAAATTTAAGAAGAAAAGAAAAAAAGAAGAACCAATATGTACCAAGTAAATATGCATTTTGCCCTTTCTTTGCGATTCAACCTTTTGCTGTTGGGTTATTGTCTTCGAATACCCAATATGACCTTAGATTTGCTGACCATCTAATGGCTTCATTTTGGAATCTGGGCAGTTCTTTAACAGAAGCTTTTTGCATAGCCATATTGGAAGCAGCTAGCTGTGGATTATTAACAGTTAGCACTCGAGTAGGTGGTGTACCTGAGGCAAGTTTCATCACCACTGTCCATTGACTTGCATATCTTCCTGTTTGCTCTTACCTTTTTCCCTGGCTAGCTTTTATGTACAACTGATAACCGTTTTCAAAAACATGTATAATACTGCATGGTTACTAGCTGGGATTGATGGATGCATGACCTAACTAAAAGCTTATACTCGAATTAGGTTCTGCCAGATGACATGATTGTGCTTGCTCCACCAGATCCTGGTGATATGGTAAAAGCTGTTGGAAAGGCAATAACCATGCTTCCTAACATTGATCCTGAAGTTATGCACCTCAGAGTAAGGCCATCTGTATCAATTGACATCATGTTAAGCCCCCCCCCTCCCTTTTACTTACGTCGTTGTCACCTCTTGTTAGATGAAAAAGTTATATAGTTGGCATGATGTCGCGAAAAGAACAGAGATAGTCTATGAGCGGGCTTTGCAGTGTGCTGACCAGACTCTTCTAGAGCGCCTTTCAAGGTAATCTCAAAATGAACATTGCTTTAGCACTTTCCACGTTATGTGTTATTCACTTTGATCTAACATATAATAGGTGTAGTCCATACATGTCGATTCCGTTGAGGGGAGGTTATAAAATGAATGCCACATCAAGCTGCTGCGAACCACAAACACACTAGAAATTTCTAGTTATCTACATGGCTCTCTTAGTTGCTGCTTTGCTGGAATAAGTCAATGCTTTACCCAAAAATTTGGATAGTAACTCCTGAACTATACGCAATTTTAGTCCCCTATATACTGGTGCCTGCTATGGTGCATTGGTGCTAGATCACAGAAACTATGGAACAAGAGACATTTCCATTCTGCTTCCCCTCCCCTTTCAGTCATCTACTGCATGCTAATTTATGTTGTCTATATAGTAAAACGAAGGTTGATATCTCGTTACGTCATGTAGTGCTGTTGCTTTTCCTACTGTGATCATAATATGTGGTAGTAGTATGTTAAAGACACAGAATTCTTGAAAGGAGAGCAAACTAGCTCTCCCAGGTACCCATTCAGTGTGTTTGTTGTGTGTGTGTGTGTGTGTGTTTGAGGGGAGGGGGGGGGTAACTCTTCACACTTAAATTTGACTGAGAGAGCCCGTTTCTTGGTATTTAAAGACACAGAATTCTTGAAAGGAGAGCAAACTAGCTCTCCCAGGTACCCATTCAGTGTGTTTGTTGTGTGTGTG
>JBBYHQ010325674.1:0-14978 GCA_038382645.1 Spergularia azorica
ATCACATAAATTTGTGCAATATGCTTAATTGTTTTCCTTTTTTATCTGGCCCCTTAAGATTTGAAATGCGAGAAATTTCTTCTTTAGTAAATCTGTGATATTAGTGTGACGTGAAATAAAACGTTGGGTTATTTTGTTAAAGTGGAAAGGTTGGGTTATTTTATGAAGATGTTGCAAACGTTGGGTTATTTTCATTAAATTTGCCTTATTTTAAAAACGTTCTATACTGATGTACCACCGTAAGGATTTAATTAGTTTTCGTATAATCCTTGAAGTGTAAAAGATTATGTGTGGTTTGGCTGTTCATGCCAAAGTTTTGAAAGATACTGACCTTATCAGCAATATCGCAATTGGAACACTTAATTTAGATGTACTCCTCGATTTATTATGTTTCCTTACACAAAAGGGAGCGGAGAGTTTAAATAAGACCGGAGGGAGTATACCGTAGTTGTTGGAGTTTGAAAAGTGTGTTCAACAGTAGACACTAGATTAGTTGGTGAACAACCTAGCCATAACAAAGATGAATTTGGAACGTCAATTGTAGCCTTCTCCAACTCGGAGCACCCTATGGGCTATGACAGTAAAGTTCTCATCTACAACTGAGTTATATAAGCCTAAATGTTCAAGGGAGAGAAGCTTCATGGTCTCGTAATTGGCAGCTTCACCTGTTACACTTCAACACTTTCAGTGACCTAGCTAGCAGTAACAGAACCTCAGGCAAGGGATATGCCGGTTAGTGAAAAATACCGATTTCCAACTCTTGTACCTGGTTTTGAACCGTAATTCCAACCCATCTATCAAGCAAAGTATTGGAGGATATGAGATATGATGAAAATCGTGAGATTAGATTGAGTTATTTAGAACCCCTCCTAAATTCTTACAGTAATCTTTTACCAAATACCAGATGCTGACAGGAAAGTGAAAGATAATGCTGATCAACAGGAGGAAGGCCCCCAAAGCTCTGTAGTAGTTGACACAATGCAGAGTAACTAATATGATTACCAGGATAGTCTAAACTTGATTTCAATCTCGGATGGTGTCGAGAGTAAACCAGATAAGTCAGCACCTTCAACTTCAATCCGTTTCAAGGGATGCTTCCGACATTGAACCTTGTCCTTCAGGAAGTTCAAGATCAGCTACAAAACCACAAAAATGGCAAGATAAAGGATTGGATGTTAGAATATTTGTTAAAACTGTTACTTTCAAGTACAATTAACTGGAGGTCAAGTTGTATGGTAAAAAACACTAGTTACTTCAAAGGGATGCATTTCCGGCAACATCTCAGGATCATCAAGATAGGAGTGACAGATATACTGTTGGGTAACACTCATAATATACCAGCAAAGCATAGGAATTATTGCAGGCTAAAGGAATAATATACCTCAGCAGTCTTATTCTGGAAGCCGAGTGTTATTGAGAACAAGTCCGGGTGGCAACTCCAAAACAGGCCATCCAGAAAGGCAGAAAGCGAAGATTCTGTCTGATCCCAATCACATATTCTACGAAATCTCAACTCTTTGAGTTTATATGGTAATCCAGCAACTATATTTCTTAGCCGTAACACATCTACCACGACATCCACGTCCTGTAAGTTCCAACACCACAATGTTAGTCAATTATGGTTCCTCATTCAGGTACAAAACAGGTTTACATAGCAAATAAATCATGAGATGGCCATTATTTTATACCTCATCGTACTTGTTATAAAAATCCATCACTATAAACTTGAATATATTAGTCTCTTCGAGAAACTCCTTTAGCCTTATGAACCATTCAGTGCTCAAGGATGCTATCCGTATAAAGAACCATGTGTTGCAATGGTCTTGCACATTGATCATTGATAGAGAAGTCTCCACTTTACCATCGTACCAAAACTTGAGCAAGTTTGGCGCATCAATTGTAATCTAATTCAACTCTTTCCAGTGTACAATGCGGCATTTCTTCAGTGAAACGCTTGAAATCTTAATGCATTTCAGCAAACCACATGCGTACAACACTATCTTTTATAACGCTACAAGTCCAGAGACAAGCTTCGACACAATATCATCTGTGATAGCAGCACAGCTAATCTTCAACTTTCTCAAGTTCCTCAATGCATCAAAATTCATGATCCATGGCCACAAACACTCACACATACCATGATATGCAAACTTCCTCAGAGAGGATGCTTCATTCCTTTTAATTTCTCTCCTCCGTGGAAGTGCAATCTTTTTAAGTCCGTCGCCATTTGTAATATCCAATTCAACCAAGGGGCACAAAGTGATGATTCTCTGAAGCATATCTTCGTTTACAGTTCCCCGTTCCAAGCTCAAAGATTCTAAAGATGTAAGCTTCATGGTCTCATAATACGGAAGCTCAACTTGCTCACATTTCAAGACTTTTAGGGATTTTGCACAAAATAGCATCTCGGGCAAAACGTATTCTGGTAAGTCTAGAACAAGTAACCTGATATCCAACTCCTCTCTCTGGTTCTCCACCGCAATCCTAATCCATCCATTTATCAATCAAAGGTCCTATCTTTTCGTCTATTTCCGGGAATTTACAATACAACCTCCTAATTCTATGTCTTTGCTTAGAGTATCTTTGCAAAGTCTTATCTATAAAACCCGCAAAAGTTTCGACATCATAATACCCTTTCTCATAGTCCAAGTATTGCGAAGACCCCTTCTTGAAGTACTCTGGCCGGAAATCCAGAACCGGAATCGAAGACCAAGCTTCATACCACCTCTTAGACAGTATGCTTGCGCGACACGCCTCTTTCGGATCAAAGGATGAGAGTATAATGTGGAGGATAAACTCAGGAAGCTCCGAAATTCTATCAACTACTACTGAACCCATTTGCCTCTTTGCACCCTTTTCCCTAATGCTCATGATCAACTTTCTCAGAGGAATTTCGTCGAACAGTTGGCGTGCACTATCTAGAAACCTGATTTTCAACTAGCGTAACAACTACGCTAGAGTGAATTTGGGGGACTTTGAGAATCTGTAGAATCGAGTAGATTTAAACCCCCACCTCAATTGCCAATTTGCAATTGAATTGGGCCAATTCTTAGAAAGTTGGATATGCTAGGGTTTGACGGAGATGTTTAATTTTCGCGCCAAAAGTTGGACCTTCCCCAAAAAACCTGATTTTTGCGCGTTAGTTGGAAACTTGGAAATGTTCGGGGGTATGAAAGAAGAGAAGTTTTTTTTTTTTTTTTTTTTTTTTTTTTTTTTTTGAAAACCTCCAAAATAAAAAACATAAACACCCAAAAAAAAAAAAAAAAAAAAATCTAATGAGCTTTTTCAGCAAGAGCTAAAATTTCCCTAAGTTGTATAGAGGCTTGTTTAATTAGCAATTTTTTTCGATATCAACAAAAGTAAAATTTACGGATGTTTTTGATGGACTTCGTAACATTGTCAAAAGTTGTAAGAATCAGAAATTTGAGATTTATTTCTAATTAACGGATCATGAGAAGTTCATTAATCCGTGGATGAGATTTAGTAGTTTATCCAAGTACATTTTCACTTGTAACTTGTAACTTGTACGGAGTAGTATTCTATTTTAGGTTGTAAATGTGGTGGAAATCGGGAAATACAAGTATCCAACTATCTTTAAACTGTTGCCTTCAGTTGTTGTTCATTTGGCAGGATTGGACACCCCTACGCATCCCATTCAATAAAAGTAACTCTAAAGTATAAATTATGATAGTGTCGATAGAGGATCAAGGTTGGCCTAGTGGGTAGGAACTCAACAGGTTCAAAGATATCGGTCAAAAAAGTTTGAAAATTTTGAACCGAAAGAAAACCTGGTAATTAGAACACTTCTTTTTCAGGTCAAAAATGGGAATCGTCTATTCATTCATGTCAAGTTGCACAAGGGCGGCCACCCCGTCCGGAAAGCTTTTTACAAACATACCTAATCGAGAGAAACAAGTCTAGCTACAAAGTGAACTACAATATTCGAACCCGTTTTATTGTTTAAGATGAGAAACAATAAAGTGTCGAAATGTAGGTTACAAAATAGTGAGTACTCCGTATATATCTTTGGAATGTCACGTAAGGTGTTTGATGAAATGTCTAAGAGAGATATTTGGTGGGAATTCTATGAAGTATGAACATTCGGTGTGAGCTAAATTTGGGTTTGAGTATGTTCAGAACATCAAAGAGAGGTTAATCTACTTGAATTCAATTATAAATCAATCCAAGTTTCTAGATTACGATTGTTGGTGCTCTCTTACTTCACATTTCCGGTAAAATTTATCATGACGAGTGGGTTTGTGATCACCTCAAGAGCACAAGAGGTTGAGTTTGATGTGGTTATTGTAACTGTTACGACTAACATTGGATGTTAACTATTTTTGCATTCAGCATTCTGCAGGTAACAGAATGTCGAATACTCGAATCAAGCAGCTTATTGGCATGTACAGATCCTGAGTTCTCAGTTAATGTAGCAATATTTTGGTGAAGCATGCTCTTGCTGATATTGCCAAGCTTTCGAATTCCCTCAGTAAGTCCACTGCATCGTACATGTTCTTGGACGTGTTTTTCCCTGTACAAAACATCTGATCAGTTGTTGTATGAGTTTTTGCAGTTCTAATTATCATGCTAGGGAGTACTTTGCCTCTCCTTCAGTATTTCACAAGCTTGATTTTCGATCATATACAGGGCTTCAGGAATCAATACTGTCCTTGGTCGAATTCAGCTGTCCAGATACTTTGGCACTTTGGCAGGTTAGTATATTACGAACCTTCAATCTTCGTTCATTATTACATATGTCGATAACACATCTGAATGAATGTTGAATAATGAGACTTAAGTTTTGTTTTCCTTCCTAAATCACGGGTTCTTACAAATGCAGCATTCTAGTTTCTACATTGCGCGTCTTTCTGATTCTAGTCAGGAACGATAGCCCCAAGTCTTTTGGGTTTATGGCATTAGTCGCTGATTTAGCAGTGAAAAACGTTTTAAAGAAGAATCAGAAAATGCTTGCCTTCCTTTTCTGTGTGCTTAATTTAACAGGACTTGCACTCTTTCTATAGAACTGTCAACTGTGCTACATGTATTAGCATTGATCTTTGGCATTTATTAGACATTACAAGGAAGAATTGGATGAGACTTGTTTTTTTCTCAACTTACAATTGGGTGCCAAAAGGGATCGAAAAACAAACCAACCGAAGATATCAAGGGTATGTCCCTGGACTCGAGTATCTTGATCTTCACCTTCTTGGCATGCACAGTGTCACCTCCTAACCAGTGAAGCTTCTTATATCCTACAGTAGTCCCGCCTACAATTTTCTTCCCATCTACGTGTATCTCATACCGTTTGATCCTCTGACCAAGTCCTATTGCCTCTTGAATCATAATCACATTGAACTTGAGCCTTTCGTCCGTTGTTCTTATCTCTATCCAATGGTTTTTCCCATCATCTTCGCTAGGAGCCCAATATGTCCACAGATGATCGTCATCTAGGACAAATTCCGGCCCAAAATCACTACCTTTGCCTCCCCTTTGGCTACTTGCTTTCACCAAGCAATTACTTGCCAAATTGTGGGAGAAAATCTGGTTCAGTGCAGTCCTGAACTCAGTCAAACGGTGTATGTCGATTTCAGAGATGAGACCAGTGGAATTTGGGGGCACATTTAGTAGCAAGACACAGTTTCTCCCCACAGAATTGTAGTATATCTCAAGTAGCTCACTTAACTTCTTTGGTTTCTCGTCTTTATGCCAAAACCATCCTGGTCTGATTGAAACATCACATTCTGGTGGTAACCAGTCTGTCCCCCTTGGATCCCCAGTGCTAAGATACCTGCAGTTGATTAGAAAACCATCAGCAACGCGACCAAACAAAGATACACATAAGACACTACTTGCTTCTCACACAAGCTGTGCATTTTGGGAACCCAAACAGGCTAGAAAATGAAACATATTTTACCTAATTTGGTGACTAAGTATTTCAGATTGTGTTTTCTTACCTAATTTGGGTCTTTCACCATTTACAACCAAATTCGCAATAAACTTATGTTTTATATATCCGGAATATAGGCATGACAGACTTTAAACTAACATTCTATCAGTTTACCAAAGTAAGCATCAAGAGACACCGACAGGTATGACTATATGAGCTAGAGTAAACTTTACGACTCCTGTATCGTGACTACTTACTCAAGAATGCTAGCATTGCCAATTGACAATGATGTCTGATTAATGGTAGACCAGAAAGTACTTCCAGCAAATCCCTTCTCATTTCCCACCCATCTTACATCCGGACCAGCATCCGAAAATATGTTGATTGAACTCTGCAGCTCCTTCACCATGGCGAACCAATCCGAGCAATAGTAGGACATGTTAGGCGCATTTGCCCCTTTCGCCCCATCAAACCAAATCTCCTGTACACTTCCATATCTGCAATAGCACCAAGCCACCAATTCATCAGAAACATCCTTCAAAACTTAACCATGACGAATTAATCAGAAATCAAAAATTAATAGCCTGTTCAGCTTCCAATTAACTGGACAGGAAGTACTTTCTGATGTCACACCTTTAATTTATGGGTCATCCGGCAACAGCCTCTCTATGTTTTTAAATCTGGGTCAGCGAGATTCCCAGAAATTCCGGGCTCTAATTGCATTATCCCAATGCGGATCACCTGTCCTACTTTCCTGTCCCACTCCCTGTACCCCTCTAATCGCGTTCTAGCCATTTGATAGATCTTTCCAGAAAATATAATCTTTAAACGATAAAATAATGAAATGCTAGCTCGTGATTGGAGTGGGACAAGAAAGTGGGACAGGTGATCCGCATTGGCATTATCCCCTCCCCAGAGTACCGAAAGCTGAAATCTTTGAGAAATGTAGAACATCAAATTTGCTAATGTTAGTGAATTTACCTGTTTAAGAGCTCCTGCAGCTGAGCAAGGTAATACTCATTATACTCCTTTTCAAGACCATATCTCTTGTCATGCCTGTCCCATGGCGAGAGATACAGCCCCACATCAACCCCGTGCGCCTTGGCCGCGGTTACAAACTCTTGCACAACATCTCCATGCCCATCTTTCCAGGGGCTGCTGACTACAGAGTGATCAGTATACTTAGAAGGCCATAAACAGAACCCATCATGGTGCTTAGCCGTGAGAATTGCCAACGATATCCCGGCCTCTGCGGCCACTTTGAACCACTGATCCGTGCTCAGGCGGGTCGGGTTGAAAACAGCAGGGGACTCTTGCCCGGTGCCCCACTCGGAATCAGTGAAGGTGTTGACACTAAAGTGGAAGAACATAATGATTTCTCTTTGCTGCCATTTCAACTGAGAGTATGATGGGAGTGGGAGGATTGGTAATGGTGGTGTTGCTGCATACGTTTGTTTAGAAGTCGTGTAGATGACATTACTAAATGCGTGTGTTAGAAGATTGAGAAAAAATGGAAGCCACATCTTAGCCATTAGGAATCTGATTCTGTCATTTTGCACTAACATAGTCCCTTCCTTAATAGTGCTTACAGTTATTTTCTAAATAATGCTTATACTTCTTATCAAAAAAAAATAAATAATAATGCTTATACTTATACACCTATAGGGAGTAGTACACACTATATATTAATTAACAAGAGAAAACAACTAATACACAACTTGGCTTCTTATGGGATGGAGACGTGGAGTAACAATTGGTCAATACGAGCCTTTTTGTGTTTCAATTCCAACATATGATTAATGATATAAAAATGTATACATACGATTAGAAATTCACCTCATTAAACAGTAGGACCGATGTTTCTATTAACATAAACTCGAAGCACTTTTGAAATTGTAATTATAAGCTATAATTATAAGTATAACACTGATATAAAATATGTATTGTAAACCCCTTGAAAATGATAAATCTCTGAATCAATGCCGGCTATTATGCTTATATGATGGGATATGAGAATACTTTCAGGATCATTAGCCACGTGAACACAATATATTAAGGAGATAACCATGTCTAGCCAAACATGCACAATCAATTGAATAGTACCATAGTGAATACTAATATAATGTCTTAGTTTTGAAATTTTGATGTTAGTCTACAACATTAGAACATTTGATTTAAAAAATCTTTTCAGAAACTTATTGTTATATCTTAAAAACGCACCCCAAAATCTTAAACCCGGTCTGATCAACTCAAATTAAAATCTTAATCAAGCTTTTATGCATTGTAACATTTTGTCATATACGAGCATGGATTTTTAATTATGAGAAAAGGAAAGCTTAAAAGTAGATGGGGAAATAAAGAGAGAGGGGCCAAATAATGCACTAATAAGAAAGCGAAGATGGTGAAATAGACCAATCCATGTAAAACAAACAACGAAAAGAGCACTATCTTTCAGTTGAGTTGTTTGTATCTCTACTGAACAAAGAAGAAATCTTTCACGGGTGTATGGCACAAACTAATCCTTGGTTGACGGTTGTTTAGGAAGGTGTCTACCATGAGAAAATGGGTGGTGATTTATATGCTCTCACAATTTATTTTTTCACGTAAAGCATTAGTATACTCTGACTCACGTAGATAGGAGAAGCATTAGTATACTCTGACTCACGTAGAAAGGTAAATTGCGAGAGTTTATGTTGAAATTAGTTCTCAAGAGAAAGCAGTTTCATCTCATTTTCGTTTCTGTTCTTTTGTAATGTGTCTTTTGTTTTTTTCACATCAACCAAGATATACTGGTGTCCTTCTCATCGGATGGTAATTCCATGTGAGTATGTGACTAGCTCTTTGTTTAAGGAGCTAAACTGTACTCAATGCGTAGGCATTAGCTTGTCGAATTCGAGCTATGAGTTTACGGCATGTTGAAACTGAATACAATGTTACATAGACATGGTTTTGTTTCATGAACAATTTATCATAAACTAGAGCTTATTTGATCAGTGCTGTAACTTGGTAGTTGGTAGAGTTTGTTGTGACCGTGTGTTATGAAATCTTTATAACATAGCGAACACATGGATCATTCTCCAAGATGTTGCATTCATCTTGAAGCGTTACTACGTCATGACACGAGCGCTTGAGACGCCACGGTAATGCTGCAATTGTCCTTGAGGCTATCCGCTATTGTCACATATCAAATTGTAAGTCCTTCATATATTCAACACCTTGATCAGCTAAAGCGTTTCTTCAAATAATAAACGTCATTGAGTCTCTGAGAGGGTAAACAACTAAATAGCACTAGTACTAAAAATCGCAACTACTGGTACAATAGAGACATACCACTCTCATTTTCCTAAGTCTTGACTCTTGAGTCATGGCAAATTACCTCTAGTGCTCCCATGTGCAAGCCAGGTAGCTTATACTTTACACATTCCACTATAGTATTCTAGTAGTCTAGTAGAAACTTTGTGATTCCTTGGACCAATTTTGGGATCACTGATGCACTCTAAATTAACACTAGTGCACAAAGGTCCACTGACTCCACTCCCTTAAACCAATCATCAAAACATTGTCCCCCGTTCATCTTTCTCTAGTCTGGGGGAGCCGCGGGGTGAATTCACCGGAGGGCGGTCCATTCGAACAAAAATGTCGGACCACTGCTCACATTCATCATGAACCATGGATGCAAGTCATGCAACCAAAGCTTTGTCAACTTTAAGGAGCCTGTAATATCATGGGTCATAACCAAGGTAACGCCTAGGCCCAATGGGCCTGGATCTTCAAACATGGCAGCATTTGGATCCATTTTGGGCCTGCTTTTGGTTATTAGCCAACAAAACTAGAGGTAGAATGAATCTATTCAATTACGCATTTCTAGCATATTGCATGATTAAATTCTTATCGCCCCATTTACAATATGTATATCAATTACTTGACAAATTCGTTATTTTGTCGCTTTTGTGTCGTGGAAAAAAAAATGGCAGTCACAAAATTTAGGGTTTGTTCACTATCACTGCTAGGGGTGTTCAGAAAAAACCGAACCGCGGTTAACCAAACTGAATAACCGAAAACCGCACATTTTTTCGGTTCGGTTAACCGCACCGTAAATTTTTTCGGTTCGGCGTTTTGGAGTTTCGGTTAACCGAAATCGTACCAATTTTTTATTTTTTGAAAAAAAATTTAAAAAATGTATGTGGCGGTTCGGTTAACCGAAATAACAGACCGATATTCGGTTTTCGGTTCGATTTCGGTTAAAGATAAGGGCAAACCGAAAATTCGGTTAACCGATTTTCGGTTAACCAAAAAATTCGGTTCGGTTTCGGTTCAAGTTTTATCCTAACAGAATTTTCGGTTCGGTTAACCAAAATGAACAGCCCTAATCACTGCTGTCTTAGTTTTTGTTTTTGTTGCTTTGAAAATTTAGTTAAATAGGTTACAAAATTACCTTTAAATTGTTTGTATGTATAATTGTCATATAGAAAATGAAAATTGACAATTGAAAACCGAAATTCTTTTTTCTAGTTTTCAAAAACGGGACTTTTGTTTTCAAAATACTAAGAGCTGAAAACAAATACAGTACCAAACAAGCCCTTAACTTATTACTAGTAGATTTCAAAATGTCCACAAATGTTCAATTGAAACATAAGTTTGAGCAATAATCGCACCAAAAATTGTTATGTGTACCTAAGAGTAGGGATTGCATACGTGATGATTTATCTCATTCCTTTGGCCCACTCATCTGACAATCTGACAAGTTTGATCAATCATGTACAATTGGAGTGTAGCAAAGTACAACACTACAACCCGACCGAAGATATGTAGGGCAAGTTCCAACTAACTCCAATACTCTTTATGTTCAACTACTCTTAAACAGTTGGGAGAGTAGCAAATGTATAACAGTAGCAAACAGTTCGATAGTAGCAAATGGAGAACATACATGTGTTGTTTTTGCATTAATAAGTTTTCTAATCAATATCACGTTTATTCTATACTCGTATAAGTTAATGGCGTATTCGCTACACATTTGAAGTATTTGTATAACTTCCAGTGTTACATTACAATTACTTTTGCCGACATATACAACATTTGAGCAAACAAAATGAATGAAATTACAACATTACATAAAAAAATGCATAAAATATTTTAGTGTTGTCATATGAGACGGTCTCACAGGAGAGACTCATATGAGACGGTGCTCTTTGGAGCATGGTATAATTTGCGGGAGAGACTTACTGTTTGTGTAAAAAGAACACTTTTTTTTTTTTCATGCTGCAAGTGGGTATCGGTCAATGCAATTCGCCCATGGGCCCTTCTTGGACTCACTACAAATGGGCCGTAAACATTCCAAAACAGCACTAGCGCACTTGAGCCCAGTTCCCATACCAAAGATCCAAACATTCTCCCCCTTCTTCACTCTCTCCTTAGCTTCCATGTAAGCCAACTCATACCACAAAGAGGAAGAAGATTGATTTCCAAACCTATGCAATGTAGCCAATGCTGGCTCCATCTCTCTCTCTCCTAACCTCAACCCTTTTCCGGTTTCTCGTATTAGGGGTATGCTTGACGTCGGCAAAACAAAATGTCTAATAATCGTCTTGAAATTCGGCACGTAAACCTCAATTGACTTGTGCAAATACCTTTTCCTAACAAAAGATGTTACAAATTTTACCTTTTCCAAAGTAGGCAACATGACGGACCCGAGAGCGGTCAATTGGTTTCGGATCATATCCGAGGCCGCATCTACGATATCCCATCTTATGGTCACACCAGTTAACCCATTGGAGTCTTCTTCTCTATAGGCTGATTTGTAAAGCCTATCCACAAAGGCCCATTGGGCTCTTGAAGTCCAAACAAGGCCATACTTCGCCCCATTTCGGGCTTCCTTTCGGTTCGACAACAAAACGGCAGCCCCACCCATGCGAAAGATGCAATTCAGGATCAATTTGGCCCGCTCATTTCCTGAATACCAACCCGTAGACAAGATTTCAGTGCTCAAAATGACGACGTTGCAATTTTTATGGACCTTGAGCAAGTTTTGGGCCAGGCCCACTCCAATGACACTAGCACTACAGCCCATTCCAGATAAAGTAAAGGTCTTGATATCGGGCCTAAGCTTGAACTTATTTACTATAATGGATGCCAAAGAAGGAGAAGGACAAAGCCCACTACAATTTACTATAAGAATATCAATATCACTGGGTAAAAGTTTTGACCTCAGTAAAACTTCTTCCATAATAGGGAAAAGGACCATTTTAGCCTCATCAATAGAATCCTCATTAGTATATTTTGGAGGGATAAGATGCAAAGATGGTGGAAGATAAGTTTCTTGGCCATGGTTTGAAGAATTAAGAATCTTAGACATAAGCTCCACACTTTCTTTGGTAAAATTGTCCATCAAACTAGCATGTTCTATGAACTTTGCATGAGGTGCCTTACAATGGTCAGGAGGTTTATAGCAAGCGAAATCGACAACGTAAATTTTCGGGGAAATGGGAAAAAGTTTGAGCACAATGTAACCAATAATGCAAAACATAGGTACAAAATGCATGTATAGGTCACATTTGAGGAAAATGAGGGATGATTCAAGAAAAGCAAGAAGTAGTATGGCTAGGAATTTGAGATGTTCTAATATTGGTAAGCTAGGAAAATGTTGTGTAGGTGAAGTTTTGTTTAAAAGAGGGTCGTCGTGAAGCTTAGAAACCAACTCCATTTAGAAGACAAGAGAAGAAGAATGTTGGCTTATGCAAATTGGAAAAGAGAGAGTAGATATAGAAGAGTGGGCATGGGACTATGGGAGAGTTCGTGGGTATAAATATATAGGGCAGGAGCTGGTACGTAGACATTAAGTACATACTGATTTGCGTGTCAGGTTCACTCACAGACTACCTTTTGTGTTTTTTATACTCGTTTATTTCACAATAAAATTTAGCATTTATCCTTGTTAGATAATGCAACTAAGTACACACGTAAATGTTTTGTAATAGGCACGATTTGAAAGATGAGGAAAAATAGGTTTTCTAACGATGATAAAACTCTATTTCCTTCCTCAATTAAGTGATATTCTCATTTGAAAAAACAAATTGTGAAATCTTTTTGATTAATTCAGAAGAATATCACCTAATTAAGGAAAAAAAATTAAGTCTTATCATGTGCCCCATGGGCACACGTTAGAAAAATCCAAAAAAAAAAACGTAAATTTGATAGTTTTGACAAAATATATTCAAATTGTTTGCATTATTCATTTGTTGTTTTTTAATTGAAATTGTTTAGAAACTTATAAAGCTACAAATATGCAAACACTAATGAAGCGACAACCTGAATGATTGGCTTGTAAAATTTATTATTTTCACCATGCATGTTTTATGTTATATACAATTTTTTAAGGCTTGTTTGGGGATTGAGATCCCCTGGAGTTGAAAAATAACTCTACACGGTAGAGTTTACTTAAAATAGAAAATGAACTCTACCATGTGCATTTATCTCTTATTTTCATAAATACATTTTGAAATATATTTTCCTTTTATAGTAAACTCTACCAACTCTATGAAAAAATAACTCCAGGGGATCTGAACCCCTTGTTTGGTATCGTTTTCCGTTTTCATTTTCTATTTGTTTGAAAACCAAAGTTCCATTTTTGAAACCCCAAAAAAGTGGTATTTCAGTTTTTATTTTATGTATAACTATTATAGGATCAAACAATTTAAAGTTAATTTTGTAACTCATTTAAAGAAATCTTTTACCCCTAAAAAACAAAAATTGAAAACGGTAGTGATACCGAACATGCCCTTAGGTTTTGAGTTAATAATATATTCATTCATATTATCAAATGTATATTCACATTTTATTTTTGTTCGTGTTTGTTTTATTCAGTTTGATTACTTTACAGTGTATACTCATTTTTCAACCACTATAAATTTACATTTTGGATTATAAGAAAATTAAATCCATACTTTGACCACCTACGATTCCGTAATGAGTAGGTAATTCCGTAGAAGCACTATCGATTTTCTCGTGTAATACATTACGAGATGTTCTAATTTCTCATACTTTCTGCATCAGCGGGCATGCATGTTTGAATCTAAACTAATTGAAGGTTCGCATATATAGATCAACCACTTCAATTGATGAGTCGACGATGAAGTCAACTACATGCCAGACTACCGGTTAGTATACTCGAACATCTATCACATTACCTATTGTTTACGCAACCTCTGAATAACGTCCCAACACAACCTTATAAAAAGATATATAAAACAAATTCTATGATAAAACTAGCAAATTAAAGGTTCGTGTGGTATAGTATGTACCACATCGGTGATAGATGAAAATGTAGGAACATCTTGTTGTATCGAGTGTAGAAAATGTCGCAGATCGGTCCCAAAATCGAGTTTGATCATCTTCAACTTTTGTGTATTTATTATATAAGAGACCTCCATCATCCGAATTCCAGTACTAGTTATGAGGGCCATTTAATATGTGGGTACTGATGATCCAGGCATCCAGCCCATATTTTGAAGGGTTTGAAAATTGTCAAAGATCAGATTTTGTTTCAGTTTTGCACTTTATTTGCTTTCAGATACAGCTTATAGGTTAAGCTACTTAGTTAAACTGATGTGATAGGATTTGAGTGTACGAGCTCCAGCTCGCTCGTTACATTGCGTAACGTGCATGTATTCCATCTTTTTTATTCTATGATTTCTATCATATGTCTTGATGCAATTATACACATATACACCGTTTACAGTTGGAGAGTCACAGTTGGAAATTTGAGGGCAATGTAACTGATTAATTGTGGTAGCTCGCTCAGCCAGGAGAGCAACTCTTACGTACTCCACAGAAGTATATTATTGTATTCGAGTAATGTCTTTTTTTTTTTTTTTTTTCAAAACACGAGTTGGACTTTCAAACGACGTTTCACGAAAGATTTAAGCAAAAGTAATTAGCTCTTATACCATTTGGATTCGTAACGATTCTTTTTCTTTTTCTTTTCATGAGAGTACCGAGTATAAATCCTTAGTAAATTGATACTCCCTCCATTTCAATATATATGACGTTTTCAAGTTACGAGACAAGTTTTGACTTTCAATTTCATAAAAAAATA
>JBBYHQ010325685.1:0-14977 GCA_038382645.1 Spergularia azorica
CGAGTGTGGAGGTTGTTAACAGGAAGTACAACAAGGTGGCGGATCATATGGCGAGGGAAGCGAGAGTGATTCTGCCATGGATTGCCTTGACGGCTATTGACGGATTTGATTATGTTGAAGTGGGAATAGCTGATATTACGGGCAATTCGTATTTCTTTGATGAAGAACTTGTTATTTTGTCTCCGTTGGAGGATGTAATAGATATTGCCTAGGTTTTCGGTTTTCGTCTTTGTAACAAAAAAAAAAAAAACTACACTAAATCGAAGGCATTTATGGATGACAACCAATACGATTTAATGGGGTAAGGATCCTCTAGAGTTTGTTTTTGGTAGAGTTGGTAGAGTTTACTAAAACTAGTAATAAGACAAAATAAAAAGAATTTTGAAAGACACAAATAAAATGTAAAATAATTCATTCTTACCTTTTTAAGCAAACTCTACCAAGTATAGTTCATTTTCAACTCTAAAGGATCCCAACTCGATTTAATGTAGCATGGACAAATTTAAATACGGAGTACCATATAAAGACTAGTTGTGTTGTAAGAATCATACTAGTATATCACTTCCAAGTTAAAAACTTTCTAAATATACATTTTAAGTCGATCGAAAAAATGGAGAGAAGCTCACCAAAGCTGCTTGCCCCGTCTCTTTTAGTGCTACTCCTCTTGAGTTCCATGGGTATGCAATTACGCAGTTGTTTTTTCTTTATCCATTCTTTCAAATAAACATGCATTATCCTCAGTATTGTCATTTTACGTACAATTGGTCACAACTCACAAATACGGAGAAACTTTACACATACACTATCGTCTATCAAATTCGATAATATTCATGTGTCAACTTATATGGTTTGAATTCACTCATAACGCCTTAAACCGAATGTCGTTAAGAATCCAAAAAAGATCAGAGGAGCTATTTTCTAATGATGGTCTATAGTTGTAAACTATCAAAGCTGCTCATTAGCTGATACCTGCATTTTAAGTTTCTGTAATCCGTATAACATTTTAGCTTTACATGAAATTCGGCCAATTTTAAAGCTTGATCTCATTAGGCTTCAGGTATTAAATTTTCGTACAAGATGGCTGGTTTTAGCTAGGGGATTTTCGTACAAGTTGCACAGAATCCTGAATCTCGTATGAAACAGTCTCACGATAAATTATCATTACGAGGCGGTATTACACACAATATCGTTTAGAAGTATGGATCTAATAGGTAAAACAAAAAAAATGCAGGTTTGGTGCTAGGATCGAGGATTGGAACCTTTAACAAAAGAGGAGAAGATCAGAACTACTCAATCATCCAAAAACCGAAACTGGTGGTGGAATTAGTGGAATTGGTGGCGAATAGTGGAAATGCGGAGCTCAAGAAGGCTTTCCTCCAACCAGACCCATCGGATTAAGAAGAATGCGAGGGACCAGGCTCCGTATGTAATAATGAAAATCAAGTGGTATGTTGTTCAGGACCGGCAGCCTGCATACCCCAGATCGGTTATGGAGATTGGGGTGTGTGTACGTATTAATATCATCTTACGACGAAAGTCAAGTGGGACAGGTGATCCGCACTATTGTATATTTGTATGCGGAATTTATCACTACTAGTAGCTTTGTTAGCTAAGTAGTGGCCGCAAGAATAAGGTCATATTCTAATACTACTTAAAAGAGTATGATGGATCATGGATTTGCTTGTACTTTCCAATTTCTGCCATATGAAAGTTATCAAAATTTCAATTATCTACTGCAAAAAAGAAACAGAAAACCAGGAATAACAACACTTCCACCCCAAGGATTAAGCCTTCTGCAACCAAGAGTTCGTTGCCTTCAAGTCTTACCATAGGTTAGTTGTTCGAGACTTGGTACAACCAACAACATCAACAGGTTAAGCCTTATGTGCTCGGAAGTTCAGGATGTAATCTTTGATCTCATCATGTACGATATAGCCACTGTCAAATCCAATGAGAGCTGTAAAAAAAGCCTAATTCCTCCTACAAAGGGAAATGTTCTGCCATATGAAAGTTAACAAAAACTCAATGTCTACTGCAAACGAAACAGAAAACCAGGTGTAACAACAATACTGCCTCCAGATTAAGCTTTCTGTGCTCGGAAGTTGAGGATGTAATCTTTGATCTCATCATTAGCCCTGTCTAGAGCAGTTCTTCCCTCGGCATCTTTGACGTCAAATTTAGCTCCAGCTCTCAGTAGTTCCTCAATCTTCGGTTTGTCGCTTTCTGAGGAAGCCATTAGGAGTAGGATGTCTACTGGGTGTATGTTCTCATTCAGAAGTGCTTCCATTTTGTCATATGTACCTTCCACTGCAAGCATCCCCATGTAGTTGAAATACTGCAAGACCAATAATGATCCATAAGTGCCCTGTACAAGCTTTAAGTACACGCCCACCCATAGAAACACACACATACACAGATACACTGTCACACACAGACACTCAACACAAGCTAGATTCACCACAGGCTAAAAGTGTTTCAGCTCGAATATTTTGATGATTTAAAGTTACCAAAATGATCTGCGTATATATGCTCAATGTTTTCCACAAACTGTTAAACGTATGATTCAGCACATTGACGTCTAAAGCACACGATTTACAGTATTTCTATCTTCTTCAAAGGTCTTGCTGAGAACAATTTATGCCACACTGCCAACTCAATACTACATTGGTAATGTCCTGGTTTCCTGTTTTGAGGCATCTCTTGCTTCCATGAACCAGAAATCCTTTGATTATCTCGTAAGCCTTGCCAGCGACATTTCTGACAGCTCCAACAGGCTATAACCCTCATCGTATCATCCTATATCGTACTCAGTAGTCATCCAAGCACACACCCTCTCATACTTCCTGTCCACTCCTGTGCAATCTCAGTTCTATGACTTGTGAAGAGACAAAGCACAGATGAAGCTCTAAAGGACCTAGTCTTCGGTCTTTAACTTCGTGATCAATCTTGCCATTAGATTATCCTCTGACTGACTATCTCTGTCAAGCCTTGCAAACGGCATTCCTGACACTACTAGCCACTTAATCATCCTTTCTAATCTATGCTGCTGCTCTCCCAAAGAAACGTACTCGGATCCATTAGTGTGCATTATATATGGAAATGAGCAAATGACCTTGAAGCAGAGGACTTAGCTTCCAAAGGACAACTTCTACACCACATCCCAAATGATAATTAACAGTATTCACTAGTCATATAACAGCCCCTAGAATACTGAATTCTAACACTTCACTCCAAATTTTTAGGCTCTATTTTTTTTCTGAGGACCTATTCTTTCCACATTGCGACATTATAAGATAGTCCTAGCAAAAAATGGTGGATTAAAAACCAGCAATTCAGTAAGTTCCACCGTGCAGTTTCTTCAATTGCTTCACTAATACACAAACACAAGTAGAAAATGTCAAAATCCACACCACCTGCATGTTTTCAAGGTCCTTGGTAGCATATAAGCACTGCATTTTCTCACATTTTATCTCATACAAAATCAACTTCAAACCAATTCTAATGAACCATTAACATCTCATAAAAAGAATCAATCACCATTTCACCAATCACATCCACTTTGTACGGCCTCGGACGAGTTACCTTATTAACTGAGCTAGCTGATCACAAAAACCAGAATAAGCAATATCACCCAAAGACTACTTTACTAGCTAAACTAGCTGACATTCGCGGATAACAAGGAAAAAGCGTAAAGGAAAAGAAAAGAGCCCAAAAAAAACATCTTACCTGTTCAACATCATCTCTATCAAAGTCATCACGAGACTGACTACCATAGATACCAGCACCTTCAGCATCAACACCATTCTTGCCAAACTTGAACCAACACTTGGCTCTGCCACCATTGCTGGGCCCTAGCTTGGTGGGCCTTATAGTGGACCCACTTAGGCCTTTGGGGAAGCCCACGAACGCATTTCGCAAATTTAACTTAGGAGAAGTTGAGTGAGAAGTTGAATTTATAGCTAAGTGGATAGAACATGAGAGTGAAGTCATGGTTGAGTGATGAGAGAGAAAGGGAGAAATAGTAGTTTGATGAACACGCTTTATCTCATCTTTTCTCACTCTAAAATCTGACCACTACTTATGTTTCATTATTTGAGAGCCCGAAATCTACGTCAAAATTAAACGGATAATGATTTTTACACTCTTCGGTTTATTTGCGCATTTTTCCTAGTGATTTTTCTGCGAGTTATCTTGTATGGAGTATTTTATGTTTTCGTTACTCTACTAAGTCCGTCTTCATTGTTCATTTACAAAGACGATTATATATGACAATTCATTTTAGGTTTTAGCCAACTTCGATTATTTCGGAGCCGAGGAGTTTGAGATTTCATCATCATTATAAAGTAGCTTGTTAAGCTCCAAAATTGAGTTCTCAAGTTTGAAATCGCGGAGAGCTAATTAAGCTAACTGACATCTACGGTATTGACACCTCCTTTTACGGTTACCTTTTCTAAGATGCTGTCACACATTTTGACATTCATGTGATTCATCCCAACTTAATGTACTGTATAACAAGGAGCTTAATCTAAACTTAAGTGCCAAAGAAATTGAATGCAAGGGCGACACAGTAGCTCACAAAGTTCAGTTATTATAGATTCAAGTTAGAACCATCTAATACTACAGAAACATGAACATCCAACCTGCACAAGAAGGCAGAAAAACTACCTCTGTCAATCAACAAGAAGCTACAACTAGCAAGCCGGAGCAACACAGCGTAAACTTCACATATGACCAGTAGCTCTGAGGGTACAACGGCTGCAAAAGGTCCTCTTTGTATCAGCAGCAAAGGGAATTATTGGTTCTCTAGTAGTGCAGGAGAAAAAATGGTACTACTACCAGCCAGAGGCGTGCTGAGAACCTGTACACAGCTTTCTCTGGCATCACTGTCTACAACTCCAGCTCAACCGCGAATGAAAGAGGAGCAGAATGGCTCTAACCAAACAGGTAAAACCACTAGCCACAAGGTTAAATTGCCCTATCAGGTTTAACAGCAGAAATCTGTAGACTGGCGAAAGTCAGAAGTTCATCAGTGTAACTACATGAAGCTCTGGGATAGCTTTGAGAAACCAAGCTTTTTGAGTCTATTGCTTAATGAAGGGTTCCCACAGTTGATGTCCACGATATCAACAATGTTCAACCCTTTCTTCATGGGCTTATTTCGGATGGGAGTTTTCTCCAATTGAATATTTTCGGAACCAAGCATTGGGATTTGAGAGCTTTGTTTGTTTCTCCTGGCTTTGCCTGCAAAGTCAGGGCTTCTCTTGCTCATTGCTTGTCTGACGGTGCTATTGCCCACATCCTCTAAGGGCGTCTTTTGTTTTTGTGTTCTAGGAGTTGTCGCGCTAAGAGCTGGAACACAAGGTGAATCATGGCCTCTAGTTTTCCGGACAACTTCAGGATTTGAATTCTTACTACCAATGCTCAGTCCACTGCTGCTTGCTCCATCAACCGATCTCCTTGGTTTCACATAGCCATGATCAAGAGATCCAGCAACTGATGCACGTCGGAAAGATGCAGACTTTGACGACTCTAGTTCCCTTGTCATCAAAGAACTAATTGTTCCAACAGTACCAACTCTAATAGAACCACCACCACCTCTGATCGCTTCTAGTGTAGCCATGTTTCCTCCAAGTCGAATGCAAACTAAATAAAGTTCCTGGACTTTTGAGCAATTCGGAATGATGCTACACTAAACATTCACAATCTGCAACAGCCTGCCAGGACGAATTCGAAATGTTAACTATATTCTTGAAAACAAAGATCATCATAGAGATCAGAAGCTAGGCAATGGAACACTGAATCAAACAGAAGGCATTCAGAGAGCAGAAATTCATCAAAACAGTCATTTTATCACAAATAACTGATGCAATGTATAATGAAATCCTGACAATTTTCGGTCCAAATGCTCAATCCGAAATCTCTATCAGGCTATCAGCAGTCTCAGTTAATCAAATGCAGTCCAATGGTCATCCATGCACAAACTTTTATAAAAAAGCAGCATACAACTAACATCAATACAGAAAACAGAACTTTTTTATGGGTCAAATACTAAGGGAAAAAAAAAACCCCAAAGAATTGACATTTGAGTATTTGACCTCAACTTACTTTCAACTTTCACCTAAAGTACTAATCCACAACCAATTAGAATCAAGAAACATGCTAAAAATGTGATTAGCATAATCATCAGACCACCTAGACAAGAAAACTAGTCCCAAAATGATTCGGGGTCGGCTAACATGAATCGTCACTTGGAGTGGTTAAAAGTAGGGGGTTTCCACTTTCTAGTCAATTCTCCCAAAGTAATGATTAGACAATCACACTTTTTTGCCAATAATACCAAAATCAGCCAATGCCCAGTAACATACTTATTCATCAAAATATCATTAATCAATCATCAATAATCAATAAAACACCATCAATCAAAACACCCATTTTTAATCAAATGGTAAGTCTACAAAAGCTGCATAAAACCCTTATCACAAAAAATCATGAACTACAGTCTACAGATAACTAGAAAATGAGATCTAAAGTACCCAAAATGAGATTATTAAAAAAGATTAAGATGAAATATATGAGGACTTACCCAACAAAAGCTGCTTCAAGAACACAACTTTTTTTCCTTGAAATGGTTAAGAAAGTGCAGCCAACTAAGAATTACAGATTTCTATATAATCAAGCTGTTTAAGAATTAAACTAATGATTGAATAAAGTTTAGAATTGGATGATTATATATTATATGATATGATTATGATTATTGTATGATTAGAAGAGAACCGACCAGTCAACGTTGAGGCCGGAGGGAATGGGGAAAGAAAGATCTGACATTTTTTAGAAGAAGAAAAGTTCTTTGTTATACAGTGTGTGATAATGATTTCATGCATTGTCGTGCGATACACATGCACATTTGGTCCCACTCATCTTCTAGCCGAGACGCCTTCCGTTATTTTCATTTGTGTGATGACTCGGGAGAGATAAGTGAGTTCAAAATAGAATCGGTGAAATCTAAACGAAGTTTAACAAAGCTCGACTTGGAGAGGAGATAGGTTTGTAAGTTTAGAAGTTTTGCTCATAAAAAAATGACGTAGGAGTGATAGATGAGCCAACAAGTCCAATGAGACTCCATCGCAAATCCAATTGGCAATGAGAAGAGTAACCCACTAAACTAACAAACCTATTTCCTCACCTTTTATTTTAACGATGTGAGACACTTTTGCACACACTTAGGTATTGTCTCAACAATCTCCCTCTTTCACATGTGTGTGACCACTGCTCCGCCTCAACCGAGCACCCCTATTGTGAGAGCGATGCCATCTGCAGTCTTGCACCGATGTTCCCCTGTGGTCCATTCCTACGAAGTTGAGTACTTGGTCTGCTGATGTCACTGACTCACTGCACTAGTGCACATCTAGACCAAGAGAGCCCAACCATCACCACATCACAATGCCTCTCTATCTCGCTTTGATGCCACTTTATTAGCTCACGCGTGTAGCAAGCCCATAGTCTTGGGAGCGGGAGATGAGCCCACGGACCCATTAAGACTACATCTCAAAACCAATTGGTAACAAAATGAACAAACCCACTAAACTTGGACCAAGTAAGAAGACACATAAGACCTATCACCACAAATCCACACGCAACCATTACGTCGACAAAGTGATAGCTCAACCAACCGCACTACTCGTAACTCGTAACCTTTTTTCAATTTGCATATAAAATACAAAAATAATACTCCCATGTAGAAAGTGACTGTAGCTGAATACTCCATACTAGATTGTAGATTGTAGATTGTCAGTGAGACTCACACAGTATAAGAAAAAGAATTCAAAATTTAAACTGAAAATCATCAACAGTAAAAAAAAACAGCATCATCAAAAGAACCCAGATCTCCCATTTCCAACGTTCATCATAACAACAACAAACAAAGCTCTCAACTTTTTCCCTCTCTCAAACCCAGAAAATCCCGGCCAAAATCGTATGACACAAGCTTCATCTTTCTTGCTTCTTTCTCACTCCTCCTCTAATACCCCCAACAACTTCCTCATTTCATCTTAATTTGCATTTTCCTGCAAAAATTGTGGCAAAATCATTAAACCCCTCAAAAATCCACAATCAAAGATTCAATCTTTTTCCCACATTCATCAAAAACCCACAAAACCCAGATCAGAAAACCTAAAAAAAAACCCCAATTTAATTGAAAAATGGGGTCACAAGCACCCAAATCATTATCATCATCATCATCAAAACTTAGTAAGAATTTCTCAAGATTTCCATCAACATTACCAACATCATCATCATCAACGGTGTCCACACACTTAGCTATGGTGGAGCTGAAGCAGAGGATCCTAACCTCCTTATCAAAACTATCCGACAGAGACACACACCAGATCGCCATTGAAGAGCTTGAATCAATAATCGAAACCCTCCAAAACGACGCCGTTCCGATGCTTCTAAACTGCCTATTTGACTCTTCTTCTTCCGACCCTAAACCCTTTGTTAAAAAGGAGTCAATCAGGTTACTTGCCTCTGTCTGTGGGTCCCACCCTGAGTCCACTGGGACCCACCTGGTTAAGATCATATCACACCTGGCTAGGAGGCTCAGGGACCCTGATTCCGGGGTCAGGGACGCGTGTAAGGATGTGATTGGGTGTTTGTCTGGGATTTATTTGAAGGGTAGTAATGGTAATAATGGGTGTGAGGGTGAGGGTACTAATGGTAATGGGAATGGTGGTGGGGGTGGGTTGGTTTCCTTGTTCGTGAAGCCATTGTTTGAGGCGATGGGGGAGAATAATAAAGGGGTTCAAGTTGGGGCAGCAATGTGTTTGGGGAGAGTGGTTGATTGTGCTCCGAATCCGCCCGTTTGGTCTTTTGGGAAGCTTTGTCCTAGGGTTTGCAAGTTCTTGAATAGCCCTAACTTCTTTGCTAAGTCTGCTTTGTTGCCTGTTGTTTCTAGCTTGTCGCAGGTTCGTGTTTTCAGCTCCGGTTTTTCGTTGTTTATTATATGCTTTTGTTGGTGTGATCATTGCTTGTTTTAAGTGCATTGGTAATTTTGTTGTACAATATAGATTGCTTATTGATGTATTGGTTTTGCAATGGAGAGAAACGGAACTGAGGTTCGGGTTTTAGTGTTGTATGTTTGTATGATTGTGAGCATTGCAAGGAGTGTGATTAGCATCCTTTTGTATACAATGTAGGTTACTTAGTGGTGCGTTGTAGCCTCGTGTAGTTAATTCTATGATGAATAGAAACAGATGCATTGTGAAGAGGAGTAGGAGTACTTATCTGGCAGCTTTGTTGTTGGTTGTTTTGGAGAAATTAAAAAGTTGTCTGACGTGCAGTTTTAAGGTTTCGTGTTCTTGGTTAATAAAAGTTATGCTTGTAAATGGTGATTTTCTCCTGTACAGTCTTAGGCTGTTGGTTCAACAAGTGTAGAGCTGTCATACTTTGTATTGTGAATTGTGATAATTGTTAAGATGAAAGAATAGTTAATTGCGGTGTTTGGTTTATGTTGCTTGCGAGGTAGTAACTGGTAAGTAGTTGTTTCGAGTACAACCATTGTAGGGATCTTAGGTTTGCTATGGATAGTACGGAGTATTACATAAAGAGAGGAAGAAATTGAATCAGTGGAATGGTTGGACTATAGATTGAGCAGTCCGCCAGTCCCTGAAGTAATTAAAGGGTTTACTTTGATCCTCTTGGAGGGATTTGAATGTCTAAAAAGGGCAAATGAATATTAGGAGAGTGGAGACCGATTATGAAGATCTATAGCCCAAAGTGTTTAACACCTATAAATAAGTTTTCCCTTCCTATTGGAGCGAACAAATAAAGAGAAACAATTCGTTACGCTGTTTATGCTGCAATATGTTCTGTTGTGCACTTTTCCAGTCAATGCTGATAATTAATTCACTAGCTTCTTGCTGTACTCTTTTCTGCAGGTAGGGGCTATTACACCACAAAGTCTGGATCTTTTGCTACAAAGCATTCATGACTGCCTTGCTAGCACAGATTGGGCCACCCGTAAAGCTGCTGCTGAGGCGTTAACTGCACTGGCATTGCATTCAAGTGACTTGGTTAAAGATGGAGCAGCGTCTACCTTGACCATATTAGAGAATTGCCGCTTTGACAAGGTTTTTTAATAGAGCATTGTGCATGTACATCGTACTTTCAATGTGCATATTAGAGTAACTGGTAATGTTGTGGGATGTGCTGTGAAATTGTGTTATTACATTCCCTTTAACCTAATTGATGTTCATGTCATTCTCCCCAGCAGAAAAAGAAAAAGCCTGATACATAATGTTGTGAGCCATGAGACCTATCTGTTACTCTGGTGACTTCATCAGACATCCATAGCCTATATCTACAGGCCCTAGAACTGATACTGGTGATTTCAAGTAACAATAAACAAGGATAAGCACCATCGGGGGCCACGTAATTTTAAATAGTTATGTGATGGACTGATGGTAGCATGCATTAGTTAGATGCATGACAGACATTGTTAGAGTTTGGGGCTAAGCAAGCTTGAGCGGTTCAATTATGGTGTCATGTTACACAATCCTCTGACTTTTGCCTCTTCTATGTCCAATTGTGAAAGCTTTGTGACATTTACCTGCGGATTCTTATGTATTTTTCCTCTATATTGACTATAATAAAGGTGTCTAGGAGATAGAATGTAATTGACTAGTTACTTCCTTTTAGTTGAGTCCTGATTGTAGTGTAGTGAAGAGTGCTATAGATGTGTAAGTGTGTAACCAGTATAGCAAGGTCTCTGTGATTACTCTAGCTGATGACCAGCATTCTTGTAAAGACATCGGAACTCTGATGTCATATGCATAGATTTCTTAGTGAAGGATTGATGACAGATTCTCGACCTGTTTGCATGTGATAGATCAAACCTGTGAGAGACAGTGTGACAGAAGCAGTAGTTCTATGGAAGAAGCTGTCCGGAAGGACTGGAGATGGATCCTTGGATGAAAAAGCAAGTCAAGGTGAGAATAGTATTATATGGTCTCCTTATCATATAATTCCTGTGCTAACTTTTCTAATCTTTTATGTGGAAACTTTTCAGATGTTGACGATCTCTTGCCAGATGATATGCAGAAAGATAAAAGGTTTGAACAGACCAAGGATTCATCCAAAGCTGCTGTAAAAGATTCTGCTGGCAAAACAAAGAATGGAACTTACTCAGATAAAGCTGTTGGGATGTTGAAGAAAAAATTACCTACTCTAACAGATAAGGACTTGAACCCAGAATTCTTTCAGAAACTTGAAAAGAGGGGTGCTGATGAACTACCAGTGGAAGTCGTTGTTCCACGTAAGTGCCTTAATCCTTCAAACTCTTCTGGGGGAGAGGAAGAATCAAGCACTACAGAAGTAAAGGAAGGCTCAGAAAAACCTTCAACCAACATACTTTCCATACAACGTGATTTTGAGGGCTATGGACGAGATAGGTGTGCTGATGATGAGTTGAACGGGAAAGACTTGCGACCCAGAACATCAGGTTCTGAAGATAAGAGTTCTGCTTTCTCCAGAGCAGATGGCCAGTCTGATGGATCGCTCATGAATGGTAAAGGAAATTGGCTGGCTATTCAGAGGCAGTTGCTGCAATTAGAAAGACAGCAAGCTAATCTCATGAATATGTTACAGGTGTGTTTAAATTATACGCTTGTTAAATTAGATTCTTTATCTGCCTTCTCACTAAAACATATTTTATGTGCCAGGATTTTATGGGTGGTTCACATGACAGCATGGTGACTTTGGAGAATAGAGTACGTGGTCTTGAGAGGGTGGTTGAAGACATGGCACATGATTTGTCAATATCATCAAATCGGAGGGGTGGTGGTTTCCGGTCTGGATATGAGGGGTCTTCCAATCGGTCTGGCAGGCATAATGGATATTTTGATTATGGTGGAAGGCTTGCTTATGCTGATAGATTTGGCACCTCTGAAGGAGAGTCTCCAAACATGAGAGTTAGGGCACCACCTCGTAGGTCTGATCATCAGGAGCCATATGATTTTCACTCATATGGTGCTTCTAAAACTGGTCAACCTGGTGTTAAAAGAGATGTTAGCAATCATGCTGTTGACGGAAGATCACCCAGATCTGAGCATGAGAATGACCAGTTTAGTGCACGCAGAGGGTGGGACAAAGTGTCTGGAAGTGTCAGACATGGTGAGGGCCCTTCTGCAAGAAGTGTCTGGCAGGCGTCGAAGGATGAAGCTACACTGGCAGCGATTCGAGTTGCTGGTGATGACGGTGGTACATCCCGAGCTACTAGAGTAGCTGTCCGAGAACTGGACGCCGAAGCCATGGGCAATGATAACAATGCACCAGAGCGGGATCCAATTTGGACTTCCTGGAGTAATGCCATGGATGCTGTTCAAGTTGGTGATATGGACACGGCTTATGCCGAGGTCTTGTCAACAGGAGACGATTCTCTGCTTGTGAAGCTCATGGAGAAGTCTGGACCTGTTTTTGATCAACTCACGGATGAGGTAGCAGTGGAGGCTTTAATCGCGATTATGCCATTTGTTGTGGAGCAACACTTGTTTGACCTAGCTTTATCTTGGGTTCAACAGGTAATGTTTTATGTTTATGCTATGTGTGAAACATCTTTAGTTGGTTCAGTGAACTAATTTTTTTAAATACCTGTTACCTGGTCTTGATAACAATGCTTGGGATTTCGAATATGACATTGTAGTTGTATCTTTAATTCCTTTTTCGCTCCAGAAGGTAAAGATGATCATCATTAGCATCTATATCTTATTATCATATGGCTTTCAAGGCCCTTTTTTAGAAGGCAGTGAGTGGGGAACATATGTTAGGATCTGTGAAGATGTGTGGAAAAGTACAGTGTTACCCAACATGTATGGTCTCTCTACTTTACATAGTACCCTAGTCTCTACCTTTTACGATTTGGTGGGGGCATTCTTGGGCTCTCCATTTGAGGTCTCCTTACGAGCGGGGTCTCGCTACATGTTACTACGATCTTATTTTTTACGATTTGGTGTGCATTGACTCCATTTTAGGCCTCCTTATGAGTGGGATATGATGAGTTGTTGGTCATGCTTTCTATATTGGATTCATATCAACTAAATATTAGAGTTTGAAAGGTTGATTCATCGTGTACATGCAGTTGCCAATATTTTGTAACGGCCTTCACTAGACAACTTTTCATATGAGCGTGTCATGATAGGCTATTTTCACGCTTATACTTCTCTTTGTTCAAGAGGTGCATTTGTTTCTCCAGTGTGACGTGGCTCATTTATTGTGGTTAGGTTGGGTTTGTCAAGAGCATTAGGTATGTCATGGTTTGGTGGTTTACTTGTGGTGTTATTTTTTTGAGGCTTGGGTATGACCAAAAGAAGGAAATTATGTGCTAGCTATTTTTTGGTGCATTTGGTTGGAGCAAAATTTTGGCCCTTTTTCGAGGAAAACACACTTTTTGATTATCTACGGTGAAGGGATGTGATTTTAGCTTCTTTGTGGGATAGAGCAGGGAGTGATATTCAACAAAATTGGATTTTTTTTTTTTTGTAATTGGTTGTACCGCTTCTTGTCTGCTACAATAATAATTTATTGTTTTTTATTTTATTTTATCGAAATACAATGTATTGTACTCCTGTGGAATATTGTGACATTTTATATCTCGGTATTGAATTTCTGGACAGCAGTTCTTTTGTTGGTTGTTTTATGTTCTGCTGTGTTTAATCAGCTAGTTTTGGTTATGGTGTATTGTCATAGGTCGGTAAGCTTTTCTTGGACGTTGTACAGAGATGATGCCTGATGTTGTGCTTCAGTGTATGCTTTGGTTTTGAAAGATGTATTTTAAAATTATATCTTCTGAATGCTTTCTGCCTAGATATTGCTCTGCAGTTGAAGTATGAACTTTAGGATTGTGAACTGTCTTTATTATGAGTGCCGAACTAATTTCTCCGCCTGAATTATATCAATAACTCTATTCTAAACTTGGTTGCAGTTGTTGGAGTTGGTAGTGGATAATGGGGCTGATGTATTTGGTATTCCTATCGACGTGAAGAGGGATCTTTTGTTTAACCTGCATGATGCGACCTCTGCCATTGAAATCCCTGAGGATTGGGAAGGAGCTACTCCTGATCAACTCATGTTGCAATTGGCAACAGCCTGGAATATCGATCTCCAGCAAAAATAGGTCACCTGAGATATACGCCACATCAAGTCTGCGCTTCTCTCACTTGGTCAGTTCCTAATCAAGTTAGGTGCTCACTTGGTCATCTTGTGAGGCCTCTCAACATGGTAGTTGCATTTGTGATGCTCAGCATAGGTCCTTGTCAAAGCCAATTTTTCTTCACAATGGCTGTTTCAGTGATGTACCAGCTACTGTAAGTTTTTCGCTTCACTAGTTTGTTTTGCTGTAGATATTGTTAACTGCACATATAAAGTTGGCTTTATTGAAGAAATCTTGAAAGATTGGCGTTTATGATGACTTAATTACGTTAGGAAGCTTATGTTGTTGAAAGCCGAAGCGTTTTACTGTATACCAACTAAGTCCAAAGCATGTAGATTGCTTTAGATCTTGCCACCCTAAAGTATAAGTCTTTTGAATGCTAAGAAATTAAAGGTTTAAATTACTGTCGAACCTTGTTAATAGATATAGTCACGTATAGATATAGATTTGATTCATTTATGAGTTTTGACAAGTCGGAGACATTTATGTTAAATTGACTGCTGATATTACAATTTTGAAACGAGGGTGTGAGAATAGACCCCCTAACAAGGAGATTTTGGTACTGTTTTGTTTGGTTTCCTAAATCGCGGTGTTTCGAACTGGAACTAGCAACATACTAATAGTTTGGGGAATGGACATCCACATCTAAAAGCTGCTTTGTACAATGATGTCGATGTCTATAACTATTAGGGCTGGTTCACTTGTCATTTCTACCAGTGCATGCACATGCAGAGCTGGATCTTCCTCCTTGTTCATCCTTCCAGAATAGAAGGATTT
>JBBYHQ010325736.1:0-14969 GCA_038382645.1 Spergularia azorica
ACCACATGATCTCATTGGTTTACCGCGTAGGTAACACCACATAACAGTGAAGGTAACACCAAATCGATAATGTTACCGTGACATAAGTGGAGTTATGTAAAATAAGAGACTAGTGTAATTTGTATATTAGCGTGATGCATCAATTTGATATGTTTTATTGACTACCAAAATCAATGCATTCATTTCACTTATGAAATTTATAATATACTCACGGATTTACAGTCTATAAATAAACAAGGTTAGAGGAATAAGAGTTTAACTATTAACCGAATTAAGGGCGTCGGGTAGAGGAGTTCACGTGCAGTAAGCTGAGTAAAAAATTAGAGGGGATGCCACTTGGGAAATTTGACGGGTGTAGGGTATCAGTTAGCGAGTGAGGTCAAGTAAAGGAGTCGATGGGGATTGAGCGGTTAATTTGAACATTTGATCAAGGGCGAGGGGTATAACCAAAACAATTCTTGGTTGGTAAGAGTCTTGGTTAGGAATTATGAAAGATCTAGAGGTGGGAGTATGATAGTAATAATGTTGATGATGGGATGATGATTTTTTATTTGAGGTGCGAGTAGAGGGATTAAGAGGGAATGATGTCGCTTAGGAAAATCGACTAGGGAAATGGGCGACTAAGATAGTTGTCATGGTGAAAAGAATTGTTGAGTATTAGAGTCGGTGGGTAAGTGTGGCGGTGGAGTTGGGATAGTTAGGTTGGGGGGTTTGAGCAATTCAAGTAAGTCAAATGGGGACGGGGTTTTAAAATGGACAAGGGATTTAATTTGGAAACCACACAAGGCTACGTGGTTTCCAAATTTTACGTGACACCTACTTTTTTGGATACAATAGATCAACTCCTAAATTCTGGATTAGTATTAAAAATGTTTGTTTGTTACTTTCTATTATATATTATCATATACGGAGTATGTTATAATCATAACAAATTTTCTATTTATGTTTCTTAATATTAGGGTATACAATCTTATTTAAAAAAAAAATATTTTAATTCCCGTGCATTTGCACGGGCCAAAATACTAGTAATAGTACTAGTCTCTTTCCCATATATAGTAGCCGTATAGCTCAATATAAATCATGAACTCATGATTCATGGCGTTGAAATATAATTCGTGCAAATTTGAGCAGCCAATTAGATACGAGTACAACGGAATCAATCGGACGTACGCTTTCACATTTTGCTATGCTCACGTGTACTTTGAGTTTGATCAGTTTCGTGTGTGTTTTGTTTTGAACATCAACTAACTACATAAGTACTTGTGGACACTTTCTCTTAGAACATAGTACTATAAAGTATAAACCATTTGAGTATAAGTTGCTCGATTTGAAATTCCGAGGAATTACCGATTTGTTAAAAGATAAAACATTTACAACTCACAAATCACACATTTTGGTTTATGGAGCAAGAATACTAAGGTGGAGTAGTATTTAACTACTATTGATTACTTATGCAAAAACTTGAATAAAATTTTAATTAAGTTACCTTGCGATGCCATCATGAAACTGAATTCTTCATTAAAATTGTCAGTTCAGACTTATAACTTATCTAAAGTTAACTTGATCAATAAGTTTGATCCATTTTATAGAACGCAAAGCTAATACGAGTAGGGTCAAATGGTAGACGATATGACTTTGATCAAGGAGGTATCGAGTTCGGGTCAAAATGGTAATACACACAACACGGCCAAATATGTACTTATAACGAGAAAAAGTTCATTGAACTAGCTGGACAACCAAAAGAAATAAAAATAAAAATCATTAGATATTTTTGTCCCACATTAAATGTAATAAATAAACAAAATAAATTGGCCTTCTATTTTATCCTCACCCTCTCAATTTTTTCCATAATTCCTGATAATCACTTCCTTATCTTCATTTTTTTAAATCTCATTAAGGACCTACTTAATCTCCAATCTTCATGTATTATTGTAATAAAAACTAACAAAAATCACTTTTCAAAAAAAAAAAAATAAAAAAAAAATCAAACCTTCTTATCCTAATTTCATTATTACAATTAATTTCATTATTACAACTAACAATAATCTACACATCATTATCATTAATTAATTAGATTAAAATGGTGGTGGAAAAATCTCAAAAAAAAAAAGGAGAAGAGAGAGAAAGAACACACACATTTTAGAGAGAGAAAACTTGTTATTGAAGCCTTCTTTCCTACTAAATTTGCATTTCTATGGTCATCACTGTTTCAGGGAGAAAGAAGCCTTCCTATTCTCTCTCTCCTCTCTCCTATCCAATTTCCCTCTCTTCCAACTTCAATTGAATCTCTCCATTTCGTATATTCAATTAAATCCCAATTTCATTTCCTCTCTCTACCAAAAATATCATTTTTTTTATTTTAATCTTCTTTTACACTAACACACACTTTTTTTACATCCGAAATTTGATCTGGGCTCTAATTATTTTCCAAGAGCTGAAATGGGTCGATGCTTGAATGTTTGATTATTGTTGTTTTCTCCCCCAATTTCGGAAATTAGGGTTTGGAATTAATTTGATTCTCAAGTCGAATTTTTGGGGATTTCTGGAAAAAAGTAGCTTTTTAATTACTATAATTATAATTATGATGTTGATTATTATTATAATTAAAAGTTAGGAGCTTTTAGATCTCTTCACTTTATGCAAGTTTATACCTTGAGGAGAGAGAAAGAAAGAAAGGGGGTTACTTGGATTATTCTTATCTTTATTCTTTTTTTTGTTGGGTGGAAGTTTATATGCTATGCTCTTGTTTATATTGCTGATATTTGAAGCATAATTTTCCCAACAGGGGTTTGGGTTTGATTATATTGCATATGTATCTTGTTGGGGAAGATTTTGAGCATATTATAGAGAGAGTATAATTCAGGGTTATATTTTGATATGATAAAATTGCTGAATTTGAGGTGAGAAATTGGTTGATAAAAAAAAAGGTGGGAATTGTGGAGCTGATTGTGATTCAGGGTTATTTTTGATTTGATTTGATTGTTGCGTAAATTTGAAGATTGGGTGATAAGAAAAGGGTGGGAATTGTGGAGGTGATTATAAAGAGAAAGGAGGGTTCTTTAGAATTAGTTGTGACGGATCCGACAGTAGAAGAAAGTAGGGGTTGTAATTGTGTAGCTGGTCTGGAGTGCTTAGTAAATATCATCAGGGCCCTGAGAATGGGGTCCTGCTTATCTGCCGAAAGCAGGAGCCCTCTCCCTGGTTCGCCGTCGGCCGCTTTAGGGATCAGGCGGAGGAGGAACTCCAAGAAACGTTACGGTTCTCGGAGTTCCTCCTTTGATTATAAAAAGGATGAGCTTTTGCTCAAGATTCCTGGTAGATTGTTCTCCAATGGGTCGTCTGAAATCGCCTCCATGTTTACGCAACAGGGCAGGAAGGGTACTAATCAGGATGCCATGTTAGTTTGGGAGGTACATCTCTTATCCCAAATACTATTCTTAAGTAGTGGTCTATATCGAATTTGGCAATTTCGGCTGTTTCATAGTAGAGTCTGTATTGCATTTTTATTGGAAATGTGGTTGTCCTGGTTGTTTCTAGTGTTTAAATGTGATTGATCACAAGCTGATAGTATAGAATTACTCGATTTGTTGATGAAATGATTGAAAAGAGGGCGAGTTTTAGTTAAGTTATCTGATTCCCTCAATGTTAGCGACCTGGTTATGGACACCTGAGATTACTGAATCATTTTGTTAATTTATCAGTCATATGTTTCATCAGCCCACATGGCTAGTATTGCCCAAATGTTAAGTTTTCTATCATCTGATGTCTATTTCTTTGACATCCTGAATGTTTCTTTGTTTAAGGAATATTTAATTGTATTACTGGTTATTGTTTGTTGATTGATTTGGATGGTGGAGCTCAAAAGGCATTATTATCAGTCTGCTTGTTGGATTGAGAACTTCCTGTGTATGAGTAAAGATCTTATCCTTATCCATACTTAGGTTCCTGTGCTGAATTTTGTGTGTATTCAGTATTTGCTGCAATCCGGTATCATTGTCTTTAACTTTTGGAATTGCTTGTCGGGGGGAACTTTTTTCCTCGGGTGTGTTTATCGGGATCAAGCTTTCTCTAGCTGGAGATGATAACTATAATAATAATTTACTAAAAATAGTGCTTGTGAAGCATTGTGGTGGGACCCTTCCCCGGACCTCGCTTGTGGATCAATGTGCGGGGAAGCCAATGTGCACCGGGCTACCCCCTAGTGCTTGTGAAGCATTCGTTGTCTGATAGGTGTTCAGTCGAATCCATCTACTAGTGATATGTTAATCCAGAATTGTCGTTAAGTAGTGAAACTACTTTTGTTTGTGTACTGTGATCTGCCATTCAAAAGGAGATATTTGGAGTAGTCTCTCTCTGTTAAATTACTGAATCGCAGTTGTCTGTATTTGAAGTCTTAATGTTACTGATATGGTGGTATCACACCTATAAACAGAAAAAGTAGAATGATTCTGATCTTCAATTGCCTATTGCATTTTAGTGTTTTGTTCCCTTTCTTATAACCATTGTTTTGTTGACTCTCCCTCTGTCAGACTGTCACTATCGCTGCTTTCTGAATAAGTAAACTATCCTGGGTTTGCTGTCATGCTTGACTTGAAAATAAGTATGAGATGTTGGGAGCGTCAAATTCTTTTTGTTGTATGTGTCTTTGCTGACTTGACATTTTATGTATATTTTGGATTTCAGAATTTTTTCTCGAGAACCGACACCATTTTCTGTGGGGTATTTGATGGACATGGGCCGTATGGCCATTTGGTTGCTAAGAGAGTGAGAGATTCTCTTCCTCAGAAACTAAATGCCCAGTGGGAAGCAAATGTGAAAGACGAAGTTCTCAGGGAGATAAGCATCAATTCAAGTAGCCTTAACTCTGAAGATACCTCTTTCATATCTGCTGATGAAGAATCCAGGGTCTCTGTTGATGTTGAGGATCCAGAGAAGCAGCAGCCAGACATCTTTCATGTTCTGAAAGAATCGTTTCTGAAAGCTTTCAGACTCATGGATCGCGAATTGAGAGTACATCCAAGTGTTGATTGCTTTTGCAGTGGGACAACGGCCGTGATATTTATCAAGCAGGTTTGTGGAATATTACCTCCGATTTTAATTCTAAAGTTGTTTCAGCTTCGCATATATATGTAATTTTATACATAGGTGCTAGACATTCGACATGGTATAGATTTGATAGTCAGCATTTGGTCTTTAACAGGGACAAGACCTTGTTATTGGAAATGTTGGCGACTCGAGAGCGGTGCTGGGGACTAGAAATAAAGACAATTCTCTGGTTGCTATTCAGTTGACCGTAGATCTCAAACCAAATCTTCCAGGTAATTCGTTTGCTTGGAGTACTTGCTTCATCAGAACTTAGACGTCGTTTCACCTGTTTTCTCTTTTGGTTCTCTTGGATTTTGTTTCTTTTCGGTCCTGCTATTGACATGTTTCTGATATCTAGTTATGTACACCTTAACAAAGAAGTGGTCTAGCCTAGAGTATATCTAAGTGCAAAATTCTGTCTCATGAATTAATAGCACCTTTTTAGTGTTTTGTTCTATTCATAATTCTGCTGCTTTGATGTACTTATCATTGTATGTTTCGAGCATTTCCTGCATTCAGTTTTTTGAGTGGTAAACTGTCTATACACTGACTCTTCTATGTATGTGCTGATCTTAGTATGATATGATTATTATGATGCTGTCGGCCTAGTGTATAATATAACTGTACAACCTACAGGATATCGCAGCATCCGTACAAATCATCGTTTTTGGGGTGATTTTTGATACTTTTGTTGTCCTTTTAAGGGTTTATGTACCTATACTTCTTGTTGAATACTGGATCGTCTGCCATTGTGTACTTTGTGCTAGTAAATTGTTTGACCATAAATTGTCCTTTAGCCTTGTATTTACGCGTTTCAAGTGTTAACCTGTAACAGCTGAAGAAGAGAGGATTAAGAAGTGCAGAGGGCGTGTTTTTGCGCTTCGAGATGAACCTGATGTTGCTCGTGTTTGGCTGCCTAACAATGATTCTCCTGGTCTTGCTATGGCTCGAGCTTTTGGTGACTTCTGCTTGAAGGATTTTGGCCTTATAGCAGTGCCTGAAGTATCATACAGGCGACTCACTGAAAAGGACGAGTTTATTGTTTTGGCTACCGATGGGGTAATACTTGAATACAAGCTATACAACCGTTATCCTCTTTGTTCCTGTTTTATCTTCTTGGACTTGTATATCTGTTCCTTTATTAACTGTATATATGTCAAATGCTGACAGATTTGGGATGTCCTATCAAACAAAGAAGTAGTTGAGATAATATCTGCAGCCCCTTCAAAATCCACCGCTGCTAGATCCTTGGTTGAAACAGCAGTTCGGGCTTGGAAACTGAAATACCCAACATCGAAAATTGATGATTGTGCTGTTGTCTGTCTCTTTCTCGACTCTGGCACTAACATCCTGTCATCCGCATCCAATGGCCAACATAAAGAGCAGACCGCTCCAGAACAACAAGCGAACGCTAAAAGCGAGAAACCAGTTGCCGACCCTACTGGCCTTGACCATTCAGGGACCGTTAAAACAGTCAAAGGCATCCTTCAGGAAACTAGCAAAGACGAGGATGAAACCGAGGAGGATCCTAGAGAAGACGACATGTTGCTGGAGGACTATTCGGCATTAGAAGGCGTCAGTCGGGTGAACACATTGCTAACGTTACCACGATTCACGCCCCCTGGAGAGACGAAAACCTGATCTGTGAAAGAGCAGACGGGTCAGATTGGATCGAAGGTTTCGGTTTCAGGTGTTTTTTTTTTCTCCCTTTCACCTATAGTTTTGTTTCTGTTTCTTTTGTTGTTGTTTGTCTACCACACAAGTCCAAGTCATCAGAAGTAGTAATTTGAATGGAGAGTCTCCCAGCTATATTAGATGTCCTGGGAAGGAAATCCTCTCCAATTGTAGTCGTAGCATTGAATTTTTGTATTAAAAAAAAAAATCATACTACATCTTTTTTTCCCCTGTAATTTCTTGCATTATTAGCTCTTAAAATGAGAAAAAAAGGTTACATTTATTTAGCCCTTGGCTAAATGTCTGGTTACAAATGTTGCAATTTATTGAGGGGAAGTTTCCATCTCTTGTAGAACACTCTAGGTGCAAATTTTTCTTTTGTACTCGTACCACCAGAGATTGAGTTTATGTAATGTTAAATCAGTTAATGCATGATTAATACTGCATTTCTCCCCTGTTTGTAACCAAAAACTATATAGGTGGTCGATATGTTTGAAACCACAATATTGCGCACCTAAATTTATTCAAAACTCGTTTGCATAAGAACAGTCTTTGTAACTTTCATTGTACTTTGCATTGGATCTCCGATTCGCTTAAATGTAAGTGTTACTTTGAATTTTTAGATCTCATTTCATTGCAACAAACTTAAGAAAACACAAGATCAATACATTTTTTGCATTGATCAATATTCATTCATTTATCCCTAAGTTGAACATGATATGGTAATTATGTGTTTACTTCCATAAAACTATGTAGCCACTAGCCACTTCCAGTGTTGGTTCATCATATACGACTTCCATCTAGCCAACGGCTATAAAAATCTAATGCCTCCTGGGGTTTGTATTCTGGTACTGTATGCCCTGCTCCCTTGATTGTAAGGAAGGTGAAGTCGTGTTCGTATGCTTGTATGAACCTGTAAATCATATGTATACAAGTTGCGACTTTAAAAAAGTTCTTTAAAATAACATAGAGTGGCTCTTTTAGGATGACCCATAATGAAAGTCGATTCATAGGTGAAAAGTCGTGAAACTTACCCTGCAACTTGATTATTGGACAGCCAAGGCCTCCATTCATCTGTAACTTGGTACCCTAGTGACCTTGTCCATGCTTGTGTGCCGGTGAAGGGAACGCACAAGTCGTGATCTCCACTGCAGAGTTCAGATCAACGACGAGGATTAGTGTAGATTACAGTTTTACAGAAGATTAACAACGACGATTAGTCTAAGAAAACTTTACTCAATCGTAATAATACCTGTAAATGAGTGCTCTGTAGCCTTGAGAAGTGAGGTTCTTGTGATACTCGATCATACTTCCAGTATCATGTTCATAATCTAGTGACATGCATAGTGACCATGGACCTATCTTACTTACCTGTTACATTATAAATTCCGTCACTTAATAACTCGTGTAATGAACACATTTGACATTATGTGGCGTGTACATGACACATGCGTATGAAAAGGCGAGAAAATAGTATTACTGGTTTAGCATGAATAGCTTTTCTGACTGATTTGTCGTTCAACCAAGCTCTAGCAACTTCATCAGTCTGCAATGTCCATACATTATAATTAAGCATCATACAGAATTCAATTATACACCAAGTTAACTAAATACAATCGTAATTAAGAAGATAATCACTGTGCAAGGAACGGAAACTCGACGATCATTGGCAGCTGCTAAGGAACTGAGCTGTGGCCATGAAGGTACAGGGCCATTTTTAACGACCAATTCGAAGGGCCAAGCGCGGCCGAACAACCTTTTCCTTACAGCTAGAGGCCTCTCTGTCTTCCCTAGTGATTTGAAGCTATTAGGCAGGTTCAAGTTTTGTGTAGCATTACTCTCTGGGTTGTGAGAACATGGCTCTAAAATGTCATAGATGTTTAGATCCTTAATCGCCTGTTAATCAGTCAATTAAGAAAGAAAAAGAAGCTTGAATTATAAGTCATGTAGACATTTGGAAATGTTCATTTTGAGTAAATGCAATAACCCTTAAGTGGAAATTGCGAAGAAGAATCGAGGGACAATACAGTGGTGTTGAACCTCATCTCCCATACGGGAAGTTAAGTTGTCGATTTTTAGTAAAGGTAACATTACCTGTCTGAGCTTAGTTTTGTAACCGGTACACTCAGTAGCTTCATTGTCATAGTATTCCAATCCACAGCTTGCTGTAAATTCCTGCATTACATGATTCCATAATCCATATTATGTACTTAAACTATCATCTTAAGCAAAATGTCCTCAAAACCCGAAAATTGGAGGATTGAACATCTTATTAGTACTATTGTTAGTTTGTTACAGTATTTAGTTTTGAAAATACTGCATTCTGAAGAACATGACAGAAACTTGTAAGACAATGCTTACACCTCTGACACTGTAACACCATCACACTTGACCTCTCATACTCGTGTCCGACACTCGACTCGGACATAAGCATGACCCTTAATCAATCCTTCATTTGACATGCACTAGTGTCGGATACTTCAAAAGAGTCTACGTAACATTGGTTGTACACGAGAATGTCTTAATTCGGCTCATATAAAAAGTTTGACATCATGAGTTTTCTTACTTTTTCAGTTTTCTCTTATCTGATCATCAACCGCAAATTTTTGTTGTCTATGCCAATTGAAAGAGGAGTCAATTTTACGCTTCTCTATGTATCACACTTCTCAAATGCAAATTCTTTTGCTACTGAAATAAGTGTCAATTTCACACTTCTCACCCCTTTGGATTTATACACAACAACTTGTTGTGGGGGCCGGTAAGACTCTGCAAATGTGGCCAAACTGACCCAATAGAGTTGCAGATAATAGCCCAAAATTTTCAATTCAATTTTGTCAACAAAAATAATAGATTTTCGAAAATATCTCGTACGATCACGGCGTATCAGACCGTCTTACGATAGTGTTATGGTGTAAACCGATGATCGATGCATCCTTTTGTCAAAGTCTACCGTACTGATAATACGGTGAACATCATCGTTTTATCTATAAATGTCTAACACTTAATAGTTGAATTTATCGAGTTTTCTCATAAAACCGAATTTTATTTGGGTGTTTGGTTAAAAAGGAAGGTGAAAAGAGTAAAAAGAGCAGCAAACCTTACCCTGTAAAGATCGTCAGAGATCAAGGCCATTCCATGTGCAAAAGATAACAAAGCATTCCCATCAAATTTTTCTTCTGCTGTTACACCATTTCCTATCATATATCCCTGCAATTATGTGGTTTTAATTTAACACGTTAGTCGAAAAAGCCTAATTATTACATAATGCAATAGAGAATTTTTGGTGTTAATCATGTTTAAGGCAAGTTGCAAAAACATGATTAAGGTAGAATGTGATTAATTTGATATGCTAGTCGAAAAAGCCAAACTATTAACTAATGTAATGTGCTTGGTGATGATCATGCTTAAGGTTAGTGTAATCATGATTAAGCTGAAACCAAGTGGGGTTAATTAAATTATGATTTTTAATTAGTGGAATTGTGGAAATAACATTAATGTGAATACATGTTAATTACCTTAAAATTGATAATGGGACGAACTTTATCTCCAAGCCCTGTAAAAGATTAGTACACATTTTAGTGCCTCAAGCATTGATTAATTTTGGGTCTAAAAAAAACTCTATAATTTGGTACAAGAAATTTTTTGATCTCGACTCGATTCGGATACTTAAATTTATCCCGTGACATTAGTTGTTCGCCGATGTACCAGAAGACAAGTTGGTTGCAGAAAAGAACTCACACAAAGATTTATTATTGGTCACTAAAGATAAGTTGGTGGCAAATTTCTTTAATATTAGTGGTCCATTATTTTCATACCAAGAAGGCAAGAACCTAATAAATGGAAATCTTTATGCAATAATGGTGTATGGAAAGGCAAAAAACAAAAAGTGTAATTTTTGGGACCTTTTTTCTAATAAAATTGCATACTAATACAAATAGCAAAAAATTGAGTTAAATGGCTTTAATATGGTTTATGATAAAACTAGTTTGCATGCCCGTGACACGCCCGGGCTATGTATTTATATTGTTTATACTCGTTTTATAAAAAAAAAATTGGCTTATCTTTCTTCCAATAAATTACCATAATGATTTATTTCCATAAATTAGCTAATACAATACTTCTCTATGTTTTTTTATTACCATATTCTAACCGATAATTGTATTTAATGCTATTATGTTTTATCTAATTAATGTATGCCAAGTGTCATCCTAGAAAAGACTTGGTTTCAGGTTTTAATATATAGTATTAGATTAGATGATGTGAAAGACATTCTAGAGTTTCAGAACGGGTCTCAATATCTTACGCAAATATATAAACGTATAGCAAGCCATGCGCAATCATAAAAGTGGAATACTATATGTCGCCCGTTTGTCATACACTCATACCTTTTACAATTTCAGCAGCAAGGGTTGGGATGTAAATTCCAGCATACGACTCCCCTGCTATGTAAAATGGATTCTTGCTGAACTCTGGGTACCGCTTAAACCACTGATAACAAGGCAATTAAAAAACATAATTACATGTTTAACAAATAACAAATAATTAGTTGAGTAATTCAGAGATTGTTGAGAATTTTAGGAACGAAGAGTAACGTTTACACAACCTTTAAAATAAAGGCATGAGTATCAAGGGCCGTTTGTGCGTCTCCTGTTTGGTACGTTGTTTGATTTTCCGAGTAAGATAATCCAACTCCGACAGGAGAGTCTAAATAGATGATGTTCGAAACCTAACAATTTGAAAAACGAGATAGCGTCATCTTATGATACTAAATTCGACAACGTATGTAGACGTACATTTCGAAGAACACATAACGACATTTTGCATAAATTATAATACTACTGTACCTTGGACCAACTATGTGGATTGAGCTGCAACATAGGAATGCTGTTTTTAGGTCTCCCAGCTTGGAAATTAAATGGACCTGCAACAAAATTTCAGAACAAAAATAGACATAACATACACTGCCCTGCAAATATCTAGTAGTAATAACGATAATCATATGTAAAATTTCGCACATTAAAATGCGTGCCAAAAAACACAAAAAGAGTGGAATTGAATGGAGGTAGTACGGTATCGGTTAAAAAAGTTACCGTGTTCGTAAATAAAACCATCGAAACTAGAACATCCAGGGCCGCCATTTAACCATAGAACAACAGCATCATTTTGTGGGTTTCTTACTGATTCCACGAAATAATAAAACAGATGCTTCTGCCCTGGTTTATTACTTGGACTTCCATCTAATGTTATGTACCTTAATTGAACATATCAAAAAATATAAGAGGGTCAAATTTTCGAAATTTAATGTAATATCGCGTTAAAGACAAATACCCATATGTGAGTCGTGTTTTTTCAACTTATCTATAAGTCTAATATAGTGTGGATTAACATACAACGTATTTTGACAATAGATGGTTTTAGAATGAAACGTCACTGGACTCGTAAACATACCCGGAAGAGTGCTTGGAAGGGAGCGTGCCATCAAATCCGGGAAGTTGTGTGATGAGAAGATTGTTTGAATTCGAAGCAGCTTCAATAGTAATAAAAGTAGTAGAAATGTAAAACAAAGTTGAATAAACAAGCATGCAACATACAATTTTGTGAAGAAATAATGTTTTGTCCATGATTATTATTATTATAAAATAGTATTATGGACAGGAGAAAAGAGACAGAAAGAAGAGTAAGAGAAAGACCTATGTTCGATGAAAACGAGGGAGTTATATATATGGAAGTATATAGTATGAGTTATAATAAGAAATCATTATAAAACTTTGTAGCAAAAATACAGACATAAAGTTTCAAGGGTGTGAAGTTCTTGAAAAGTTGGCAAGAAAAATAAAATAAATAAAAAGCTTTTCTGCTTCCTACTTTAAAACTGCCTTATTTGATGGAGGAATTAAATATTCTATGTGAATTTTTTTTTTTTTGATATATGAATACCTTGAGTCTAAGGAAAACGCTCACACATTTCTTGACCCTTGAATTCTTAATGATTATATGTATCTATCTCTTTTGTTTAGTTAAAATAGTTACCCGTGGCCGGTTACGACTAATTAGATATGGCTCATCTGATTCGACTGTGTGTAAGATTTCGAGAATGAGATCGGCTAAAAATCCGAGGGTACAAATATTCAATTAAGAACTCGAGCTAGAGGTTGATCCAATGTGACCCGTAGTCATGATCATTTAGTAGTAGATAGTAGAATCCAACGGTCCGAAATGAATCATTTTCATCGAAGTTAGATGAATGTAGTTGTAACAAACATATGGTAAAATCGAGGGGTGTTAATGTGTTGTAGCTTATGATATCAGTTAAATTGTATGGATTGAGGGTTGTTACATTTGTATCTTGAAGTAGTTGATGTCAACTTACTTGGTAATGTCACCATTTTATATGCAGTACTATGATGAGATGTTGCTCATAGCCTTGACACAAAATCCATGATCTGTATCAAAATTACAAAAATGTAAATACTAAAGTACTTTAAAATGCCACAAATATTTGGGTAGGAAATCGATGGACATATGGTCAAGATCCAAAAGAGTATTTCACGCAGACTTATAAATTCTTCGTAATTCAATTCGTTTGTATCTAATAACAAATTCGTTGATAATCGTGAACAAGTTTGTTTATGTCTGATAAAAGCTCGTGTAATTGTGTAAATGATTTTTTTTGTATTAAACAATTTTTCCCAGCTTATAATACATTTGGTCAAATCAATTAGTTCATTTAAGAGCTCGCTTCGATTAGCCAAATGAGCTTGGTAACCAGAGTTATGAACCTACCTTGGATATTTCTCGACTCGTTTCGGCTCGACTCTTCTAAACTACCTCTACAGAACTCTTAAGTCCTTACTAACAAAGAAAAGTTAGAAACCTTTACTTGTGATTTGTGAACATTAGCTGAGCCACAATGCATGATCATACAGGAGCCAAAATCGTAATCTACAAGGAACTATGACCCACCAAAAACTAGCAAAAGGCCTGTCCACCACTAGAAACTAATTGCAATGCGGCCCATAATATACCACATCTTATCCAAAGGAAACCCCAAAAAAACAATACCACAAAATATTCATGCCAACAAAAAAACTTGTAGTAGATCATACTAATAGAATGGATGTTAGAAATGAGCACCCTTACCACCACCAATGTCTCCACCGTGTCTTCTGCCACTTCACCGCCCTTCTCAGCCTCCGGCCACCGCCGATGCCAGAACTTTCCTACCACCCTCTATCATGTCAACATTTACCGCCACTCGTCGAAAATTCCCCTACATGGTACGTTGATCATAACACATGTGACTTTTTTCCATTTTCAGTTACTACTCTTTATGTTAATCGACTCTAAATTATTTATGTGACAGTTACAAATGACGCAAAGAATAAGGTGTCCACTAAATTAATGTCTGAAGAATCAGAGGCAGATAAGATTGTAGATGGCATAGATTTTGGAGAGCTGTGCAATGAATTTGAGTGCATTAGTAGTCCTTTGGTTGAATCTACTGCTAGACAACTTGCTCGTGACATATTGGAGCTTAGGGAAGGAAATCGTGCCCTTGGTACTTATGCTGTTTCCGTCATCTACAAGGTACGTCCTCGAATTATACGCACTTTAAATTATATGGTCTGTTTGTTATGATCATCCTTACAAGTTACAAATATCGACCTCCTTATTAAGAATTTGCTTCGTACAAAAGAATCTCTTTAAGACACTGAGATATTGTCGCTGTTGTATTAGAGTGTAGACTCAAATATGTTAATTTTACCTTAATCCATGGAATGATATTATGATAATCACAGGATCCAGTGAGAAGCTTTTCTGGAAGGGAGAAATACAAAAGACCACTATGGGTGACTAAGGCACTTGAGAATACTAAAGTGGTAATTACTCCGTAATTAGCATATATAAACTCTTTGTGGAACTTATATGTATAAAGTGTTTTTCTGTAATGGTCACCAATATGCCAAATTTTGACACCGTATAGGCCAAAACAGGCATCGATTTTTCAGGTTATTACTGACATGAACACACGGTGTCTAGTGTTTGACTAATTGGTGACAAATTTTGGCAAATTTTACGGTTCTTAATTGACACATTTTATAATTAGTGTCATCTGACAATCCTTGCAAAAACAGGCAGTGCAAGAAATGATGATGTTGTCAACTAGTGTACTAAACATCAAATGGACACTCAAAGGGAAGCCAAAGTCA